>JAJOZX010010880.1:35000-50000 GCA_023014485.1 Bathynomus jamesi
GTCTCACACACACACACACACACACACACACACACACACACACACATACACAATGAACATACATACATACATATGTAAACAACGCATATCCACTCTAATTGTTGTTACGCGTAACTTCTACATAACATACTCATAGTGTTTTTGCCAGTAACTTTAACGTAACGTACGTGTAACTGTATTAACGTAACTTCTCCCAGTAGCATTACTGTAATATTTTTGTCAGCAACTTTCACGTAACTTTTGTACGTGTAACTTTCTCGTAACAAACGTTATTTAGAAATGAGCGATATTTTCGAAGGAAAAAGGAAATGAGTAAAGCGGTAAATAAGATATTTATTATATAATTTATTATATAATTATATAATTTATTATATAAGTACATAATTGATTACATACTTATATAATTTATTATATAATTATGTAATTTAGTATGTAATTATATAATTCATTTATATTATTATATAATTCGTTTGTGTAATTATATAATTTATTATGTAATTATATAATTTATTATGTAATTATATAATTTATTATGTAATTATATAATTTATTATGTAATTATATAATTCATTTATATAATTATATAATTCGTTTATATAATATAATTATACACGACATAAACAATGCTTAAAACTGAATGAAAATAATGAAACAAAATTATAATAAAAACGAAAGGAAATTATATGATTTAAAAATAGTTTTTTTTAAGTTAAAACTTTTCTGGAAACATATTTTGTTTCTTCTTTTTTAAATGAGTTCAAGAGAACCACTTCGTGGCCACGGAGCAGCACCGCTTCCCTTTATATCAGCGAGGTTAAGTAACATTGGATCTGTTCAGTCATTGGATGAGTGACTGTTCTCCGCGTTCAGATGATGTAGCGATCCGTTGTTCGGGAACCACGTAAACTTGCAACTCCCCCCCCCCCTCCCCAACGTCACGTAACATTTGCTGTTACGACGGAAGGTCAATAACCTAAAAAAAACATTATTAAATTAATACATTCAAAGTTACACCTATTTTCCTCCTGCGATTTATTTCTGGATATTTTTATAAAGATTTGTAACCAACGTTTCAGTGACTATTTTTATAGAGATTTGTAACCAACGTTTCAGTGACTATTTTATAGAGATTTGTAACCAACGTTTCAGTGACTATTTTTATAGAGATTTGTAACCAACGTTTCAGTGACTATTTTTATAGAGATTTGTAACCAACGTTTCAGTGACTATTTTTATAGAGATTTGTAACCAACGTTTCAGTGACTATTTTTATAAAGATTTGTAACCAACGTTTCAGTGACTATTTTTATAAAGATTTGTAACCAACGTTTCAGTGACTATTTTTATAGAGATTTGTAACCAACGTTTCAGTGACTATTTTTATAAAGATTTGTAACCAACGTTTCAGTGACTATTTTTATAAAGATTTGTAACCAACGTTTCAGTGACTATTTTTATAAAGATTTGTAACCAACGTTTCAGTGACTATTTTTATAGAGATTTGTAACCAACGTTTCAGTGACTATTTTTATAGAGATTTGTAACCAACGTTTCAGTGACTGTAATGACAAAATTACAGTTGAGAACTTTGTTTATTAAATAAGAAATACAGTACTGTTTCGGATCACCTGAAGATCAGGGCCCCCAGCCTCAATTACCAAATGATATCTTCGTTAAAACTAACGAAAATATCACGACTTAACCTAAACAATCGTCAAGGGCGTGCAGTTGACCTAACCGGGCATTCAATTTATTATTATATTTGGTACTGTAAAGCAAAAAACAAGAATACATGGGGGGGTTGCCCTGATCTTCAGGTGATCCCATTATTTTGTTTTGCGACAGTCAGTTCAAACTTTAATCATTAAAAATCAGAGGTAAAACATACTTATAATAATATTTAATCGCAAAATATAAGCATCATAGCATAATAAATGCAAAAAACTTCACTGTTTTCTACGTGAAGGTCAAAATATGAAAATAAAAACCCACTCTAATAGACAGAGTTTATTTCCACAACAGTTTCGATGCCCACTGGCATCCTCCTCGGGGTGGATACAGAAAAACCCGAGGAGGATGCCAGTGGGCATCGAAACTGTTGTGGAAATAAACTCTGTCTATTAGAGTGGGTTTTTATTTTCACATCATAGCATAGTTTTATGCAGTTAATTTACTTTAATTAAAATCTTAGTTTTATAATATGGCTACACTATGCATATTATGCATTATACGAGGGATGGGACTTTATAGGTTATATTTATCTTTAAGAATTTATATAGTTTTCATTATGTTAAATACGTTACGCCTACGTTACGCAGTTAACAGGAACAAAACGCCAACAAAAAGTTACAGAATTGTTACGGAACGAAATAGCAGATAAGGAACTCGCTTTTGTAATAAGAAAAAGTTACGGAACGAAATAGCGGCGGATAAAGCTGAAAAAAATGAAAAGATGAAAAAGTTACGCTGATGCCATACATTGATATCAGTAAATAATGTTCAAGGTATGAATTTTTTGGGGGATCACCTGAAGATCAAGGCCCCCCAGCCTTTGTTAGTTAGCCTTATAAGACTAACTAATGAAAATATCACGACTTAACCTCACCAATTGTTAGATCAACTGTACGCCCTTGACGATTGGTTAGGTTAAGTCGTGATATTTTCATTAGTTAGCCTTATAAGGGTAACTAAAGAAGGCTGGGGTGGCCCTGATCTTCAGGTGATCCTTTTTTTACGACTGTAAATACACATTAATCTTATCATATAAGCTTTAAAGAGACATAGCGGAAAATAAATATACAACTAAATTGAACTTAATTAAGGTCAATATTTTGTAACTGAAGATTATGAGTTCAAATATTATGTTTACGTAATAACATTCATATAAAAATTAATCTCTTAATTATTTCTATCTTTGTAACGAATGACGGAGTTACTCATAGTTCTAATGTCCCATTAAATTTTAAAAATAAAAGAAATTATTATTATCATTATTATTATTATTATTATTATTATTATTATTATTATTATACAAACAATTAAATCTGGTCAATTAGCATTTTAAATCGTATGAAAATGAACTTTAATGGAAATGTGTATAAAATTGAAAAATTTTATTGGCAAAAAAAGTAGTTTTCGTATCATATTACAGACAGTAGGACAGTAATAAATAAAACTTAAAACAAATAAGAATAAAAAGAAAAAAAATATAGAGAAAAATTAACATTATTGATGTTAAACGAAACAACGGACAACCATTTTTATACCATGACGCCCACAGTTTAAAAGACATTTGGCAACACTGAAAAATAGCTTAGATAATTATAATTGGATTGGCAAAGTTTTGAGTTCTTTGCATTAGACTGTATTGAGCGTGTCTTGTTACCTCCGGGAGGCTCGAGACATTGTGGTTGGCAAACATTTGCGAAGCTGAGCCTCTTGGGGGTAGCTTATGTAGCAATTTAAAAGATGTGTTAGGTTTCTGCCAGAATCATTTTTATAATTATCCGAGTTTGCATGCCCATATATATATATATTATAGGGTAGAAAGTATGAGAGTGTCTTTAACTTCCTTCGTACGGACTCTGAAGTTCCTTATTATCAAGTTCACTTCAACACAGAACCTTCAATTTTTTTTTTGTTATGTCTGTGTCATCACTGAAGTGATTTGACGTAGTACAACCCAAATACTTAAATTCTTGTATTTCTTCAATTTGTTTAATCTTTCATTTTGAAAATAATATTAACCGACTGTAATGCTGGAAATTCTCAACCGACCTCAGACATTTGTTCCCTAACATTCCTTTATTTTTTCTCTTATAACTAACAAAATCTTTTTCTAACATACAGATCGTTGATCGTTGACCCGACTATTTTGAGCGTTAGGGATGGAAATGCATAACCTTAGTTTTAGTAAAGTTGAAATCACTATCAGGTTCTATGAATATAATTCTCAAATTTTTCTAAGATAACACAGACCTGCGATGATTTTGTTGTCCGAAATATTTTATCACTTATTTTGTAATTTTTGCAAGCTGATTCCGAAAAATAATATTTATTTTTCGCCATCACGTACAGATTTTTCACAAAATGTCATATTTCATATTACATATGTAAGCAATTTTCATTAAAATTGATTCAATTAAATTTTGATTAAAAACTACTGCCTATAAATGCTTCCAGATCAGAAGTGACGTCATAGCGTCTTCTAGAACATTCGAGAAACGTACCGTTAGTATATAAGTGATTGACAAGCCACGAGATGAGTCAGTCTCTCTAGTGCGTGCGAGGTTATAGTTCTTTATTATTCAAAGGTGCGCGGTGACTATATTTCTCTTTTGAAATTTGTTTATTTGTCGCTATGGCAACCAGAGGGTGTGTAAATAGCCCAAACACTTTCTGTTATATTTGTGGAAAATTTACTGTGAAAAAACAAAGGCGAGAGATTACAGACTTCGTTAAGAAAGCATACTATGCGTACTTCGGAATGAAACTTGGGGATCAAGACAAATCATGGACTCCACATAAAGTTTGCAGTGTTTGTGTCGAACAACTTAGACTGTGGAGTAAAGGTAAAAATGATTCTTTACCTTTTGGGATTCCAATGGTCTGGCGTGACCCTAGAAATCACAGCAATGTTCATGTAACGTGCAATGCTACGACACTAAAAATAAAAAGGAAATTTCTTATCCAAACTTTCAGTCTGCTATAGAACCTGTTGTTCATGGACCTGGTATACCTGTACCTACTAAACCAAATACTCTTGATATAACTTCATCTGATTCGGTGTCTGATGACGATGGAAACGATGATATTGATTGTTTTCAAACCGAAACATCTGGTGAACCCCAACTGTTTACACCAAGTGAACTTAATGATTTGGTAAGAGATTTGTATCTCCAGAAGGATTCTTCAGAGATTTTAGGATCCAGACTTCGTGCAAAGAACTTGATTTCTCCCGGGACGTCATTTTACTGGTACAGAAATTGAGAAAAAGAATTCATCCAATATTTTTCTCAAGAAAATTCACTAGTATATTGCAACAATGTTTCGGAACTAATACTTAAGCTAGGCGCTGCATTCTATGACCCAAATGAGTGGAGACTTTTCATTGATTCCTCCAAGTCTAAAAGGCGTCCTCCTTCACAACGGTAATTTGTATGCATCCGTTCCTGTGGCTCATTCGGTTCACTTGAAGGAAACGTACGAAAATCTTGAGCTTCTTCAAGTAAGGTTAAATTCAAAGAACACGGTTGGCTACTTTGTGGAGACATAAAAGTGATTTGTATGTTATTAGATCAACAACCAGGTTATATGAAGTTTCCATGTTTTTTGTGTGAATGGGATAGCCGAGCAAGAACTCAGCACTGGATAAAAAAGGAATGGCCACGCTGAGTCAACCTGACACCTGGTTCTAAAAACATTCAACGTGAAAGTTTGAGTGACACGAAGAAAGTCCTTTTACCTCCGCTTCACTTAAAATTGGGCTTGATGAAGCAATTTGTTAAGGCTTTGGACGAAGATGGAAATTGTTTTAAGTAGGGATGCACCGGAACCAGAACTTTTAAAATGTTCCGACCGGAACCGGAACTTTAAGTGTTGCTTAAACAACGAAAAAAAATCTGTTTCATGGACACCCAGAAATGCTAGTACGATATTATTGGTCTTTGACTCTGTTTGTAAACTAATTTCTAAAACTAAAGCCGTGAAATGAAGTTCAAGTAGGCCACTTTGTTTTATATGCTTTACCACTTTTTAATAATGTTTTTTATATAGGAATACAACAATGCTTCAAGGTAAGATTCACCTTGTATAGTATTTTTCCAAAACTGTATTTCATATCACCTAAAATATATTAAGTTTAGCATTTAAGTTGTTTTATAAGTACATGGAAAAATAATAACTTGTAAAAAAAAATCGATCTATGGGAAGCCACGAGTCTTTGACAGGTATGTTTCACGACACAACCAGTCACACAGAGCCATCGGAATGACGCGTCCAGTACTTGTTTAGTTTAACACTCAAGTCTGCTCACCCAGCTGCCTTACACATGACTTAGTGGCTCCCTGAATAGCAGCTGAGGTGGACGTAAGGAGGTATGTGTACTGTACAGTCAGTAAAATAAGTAGTTACAACCAGAGGTGTGGAGTACTGAAGTAACTGAATTACAGTATTTGTAATGTACAGTAATACAAAATATACACATTTCCTAACAGAAATTCCTTGATCGTTTTCTGTGCATTTTGCTAAACTACGTTTTAACGTTTTAAATTTCATCGTTATTATACCGGTTCCGGCCGGTTATTTTTCTAAAGTTCCGGTCGGAACCGGAATTTCGCAAAAAATTAAGTAACCGACCGGAAGTTAGTTCCGGTGCATCCCTAGTTTTAAGTATCTGTGTGGTAAATTCCTAACTCTTTCGGAAGCAAAATGAAAGAAGGAATTTTCGTTGGTTCCCAGATTAGAAAACTGACTTTGGATGAACACTTTGAAAGAACAATGAACAATCTTGAAAAGGAAGCGTGGATTACTTTTAAGGATGTTATCACCAAATTTTTGGGGAACAACAAAGACCCAAATTACCAAAACATTGTGAACAACATGCTAAATAAGTTCAAAGAGTTGGGTTGTAATATGAGTTTTAAATTACATTTTTTACATTCACACTTGGATTACTTCCCTGAGAATCTCGGAGCACTCAGCGAAGAACAAGGAGAACGGTTTCACCAAGCCATCAAAGAAATGGAGAAGAGATATCAGGGAAGGTGGGACATGAGCATGATGGCTGATTACTGCTGGATGTTGAAACGGGATACTCCAGAATTATTACATAAAAGAAAAGGAACAGCGCGTACATTCGAGACTAAAAGGCATAGATCTCACAAGAAAACTCAGGACAAATAAAGATGAATATGTAATTGACATTAATAGTCTTCTTTCTTTTTAAAGTTGTTTGCATTTGTAATTAGTATAACAAAGCGAAATAGGTACCTAATGTAAATTGAAATAAATAATATTTATTTATGTTGTTGTTTTTTCTCTTCCAGTTTACAGAAAATCCTTACATGACAGAAAAAAAATGGACACCTTATTCGAAATCAGCGTAGTTGAATTATATAAAACCAGTTATTGTTACTTATTAGTAAGAAAACAACTCTTACAAAGTTCTCATTTGCAGGCCTGTGTAATCTATGCAGAAGGTTATATATACACAGAGTGTTCTAAAATTACCTAGTAAACTTTTATATGTTTGTCGATCAGTAGTCGGACGTTGTAAACAATGTGTTCAAGTTGAAAGAAGACATTTTGAACATCCAAAATAGAAAATTATTGTTGTTTTTCTTATTGTTGCTGTATTTAAAATAAAATTGTTAAATATCGCATAATTTTTGTTAAGATACTACGTTCATATAAAAGTTTACTAGGTAATTTTAGAACACCCTGTATAATGATATCATCACTATACATATTAAAGGACAGAGAAGAAAACAAGCAGCCTATTTAACTCTGCAGGGGATCTGAAATACTCCCAAAACTCATAACTGCATCTAACTGTAAAAGTTTGATGAGTTTACCAAAACATCCCTCTTTTTAATATATTCTTTAAAATATTGTGATTTACTAATATTTACGAAACAACTGTAAATATCCGAATTACTATCACTAGTATATGTACAGTTTCCTTCGACAGATCTGTTAATTAAGTGGGAATTTTAGAACGAAATTGACTGGTTGATGGTCATAAATAATCACTTAGTTGTCAGAGCAAAAGTTTTTAAAGTAATTTTCAGGAGCAGTAGGCAACAGCAGTAGGTAGGTCTATAATTATTACTTGATAGAATGGCCAAATATTTATTTTTGACGATGGTCATGATCAGTGTTGGGCACTAAAGCGTTAATCCGATAACAGTTAATTAACAAAGTTAACTTTTTTTAACGGACTATTAACGGAAGTTAATTTCCATTTATCGTTATCGGACCAGTTAACTTCCGATAACTCGATATTTAGTCTGTTAAAGTCCGTTAACACGTTAACTGCGAGGAGTCATTCACGGAAGATCACCGCTCCGCGAATGAATTCAAATCGCCATAACTTCAGTCTGCCAATTCCGTCCTCTGCCGCAGTGGAACGGCTCTTCTCTCTCGGCAAGGACAGCCTGAGGCCCAAGAGGTCAAGACTGGCAGTTGGGCCTAACTTTGAGAAGTTGGTCTTTCTGAAGGGCAACCAGCACATTGTGTCATAGTCTTTAATAAATGTGCCTAAAATTTAATTTTACCTTTCAGTTCCCGCCATAATAATTCTCTGGTAAATTAAAATTTAGTTAATGGTCAGTGGTTACAAGGGTTTCAAAACATGTAATCAGTACATTATTTATTAAAAATAAAAAAAAAGTTGTTAAGCAAAATAGTTGCAAAACTTGATAAAAATACAGTTAAATACCTATTTATTGTTGGATTTTGCATAAATAAACATTTTCTATGGGTTTTAAAGCTTTTTTCCTTGATTTTTTTAAATGTTAGTAAAGAAATAGTTATCGTTAACGGATTATCGTTAACTTCCGTTAACTTTGTAGTAAAATTATCGGATTATCGTTATCGGAGTTAAAAATTGGGGTTAACGGATTATCGTTATCGAAGTTAACTTTTTGGTTAACGGTGCCCACCACTGGTCATGATAAACCTTCATAAACTGTTCAGGAATAAAACTCTTGAGATAACATGATAAAGAGATTAAGGAATAAGGTAGAAAGATTCACTCCATTATTAGTATACTCGAAATGTTGATCTGATGTCACTGTGATGTGATTATTCAATGTGGGGTATAATCAAAGATAGAGTCAACGGCCAGAAACCTCGGGACTTCGATCACACGATGACTTTGATACGCCAAGAGTTCGAGACGTTGGATAATAACAAAGAACTGTGCTGCGCTATTTGTTGTTCAGTGGTTCAAAGATGCAACGTATGTATTGAACATGATGGAGGACACTTTAAATAATTTCTGTAGTAAATGATAAATAGTATTCTTCACAAGGTGATTCCATTATTCTCGGTAAACCGACTTATGCCGCACCCTGTATATTTTTTTCTTTTAAGTAGGGGATGGCTGCGAAATTAATAATAGACGAGAGGGTGAGCTTGGTTTTAATGTATGGAATACCAGGTACAACAAATCGATGAATCGGTACAGAATTTAAATTTTCTACCGATTCATCGATTTGTTGTACCTGGTATTCCATGCATTAAAACCAAGCTCACCCTCTCGTCTATTGTTAATTTCGCAGCCATCCCCTACCTAAAAGAAAAAAATAATATATTATAATCAACACTGAAAATCCTATGATGCGCGACTTTTGCGCCACCTCATATATATATATATAATATATATATATATATAATATATATATATATATAATATATATATATATATATATAATATATATATATATATATATATATATATATATATATATATATATATACAGTATATATATATATATATATATATATATATATATATATATAATTATTAAATAATTAAAAATTAAAATTTAATAATCCAAATTAAATTCTCAGTCTGGAAACTTTAATTATTGACATTTTAACCTTCAATTGGAACATAAAGTGTGATATCATTTATATATATATATATATACCTAAAGTATATACAGTGTGTATATATCTGTCTCAGGATCGATTCGTGTTCGGCCCTTCTGCAGCATCTCGCCTAATTTAGATGATTTGATGTAGGAGACAGTTGTTTTTTATTTTCATCCTGCCCTCATGGCCACCTACGCGTGGCTGGTCAAGGACTTTACGCATGAACCTGTCCAAGTGGTGTTTGAAAGTAGTTAGGTTGGTGTGCTGGAGGTTCCTCAGTTCCTTCGGCAGCATGTTAAGGAGTTTTGGGATTCGTATTCTAAGAGTATTTTTCATCTTAGTTTTCATTGCTCCCCCTCCGTTCCCAGCCCCCAGCACCTGAGAAAGTATAGAATTTACCTGTCTCACCGCACTGGGATAGTACAGAATCTAGCCGTTCTTTCGTTTCAATGTGTTTTTATTCCATTTCTAAAGTTTAGAGCAAATCTCTCGATTATTTTCCATATGTAAATTATTGTGTATCGCTCACGTCTTCCTTCCAAGGAGTAGTTTCAAGAATTGAAGTCGTGACCAGTATTCTTCATCTTTCGCTTGAGCTATTTTAAATATAAAAGTGCCTTGTTGTTTGGCTTCTGTGATTGCAGTGTCTCGTTTTGTGTATGGGGTTGTAAACAAGACTATTTGTAGTCATTTGCCAGGACTAAAATACTTTTAGTATATTAAATTTCTAGCTGTTTATAATTTTATAATAATTATAATAATTATATTTCTAGCTGTTATAATTTTAATGTAATAGTGTATGCTGAATTCTACATCTGATGATATTATTACAAAATCCCTGACTTGTGGATTTGGGGTTATCCGTTTGGTCATGTAATATTTTGTATCCTTTATTCTGTAGCTCCTTCTTGTTACCATTTCTTATGAGTTGAAAGTTTTCTTCGATGAACTTCATATTGTTGTCTTCCACCAACTTGAATAAAGTTTCAATGTCATTTTGTAAATTTCCTATGACACTTTAATTTGATATTTCCTTGAATAACTTTCTGTCGTCCGCGAAGCACGATACGACACTGTCATTAATGTCAACATTTGTGTCTGTAGTCATTATTCGAAACAACAAGGTTGCTAATACTGTGCCTTGTGGAACAGAGCTGATGACTTCTAAGTCTTCAGATTTAATTCCATTTATTAATATTCTTTGTGTTATTTGGGCTAGAAAATTAAATAGCCATAATCCCAACTTTCCAGTAATTCCTGTTTTTTTTTTAAAGTTTGTGTGCTAAAAATTACATGATGACATTTATCGAAGATTTTAGCAGAATTACAATATATTACATCTATATTTTCATTGACTTCGATAGTCAAAACCATGTTGGTTCGGAGTGAATAATTCCTTTTCTTGTTGGTATAGTATGCAGTTTGTCTATAATTACCTGTTCAAAACACTTTATAAGGTGTGAAGTGAGTGCTACTGGGTGAAAGTTTTAAAGCACAGTTCTGTTATTTCCTTTAAATAAGGGAGCGATGTTTACGTCCTGTGTCGAGTGATTTTCTCCATAGTAAGTATAGTGGCGTGACTATATTTTGTTTGCATTTCTTCAGAAATCTGATAGAGCCTTAATTATGTCCCTTTCCGAGAATTCAAAATCAATAAAGAGATCCGTGTCTGTATTTATGTTAAAGCATTCATTCGGATTTTCCAGTTTCATCTCGGGTTTAGGGGTACTGACCACAGAATAAAATTGTTCCTGAAGCAGTTCGCTAATTTTTTTCTGGGCCATTTGTGTATTCATTTATACCATCTTTTAACGGACTTTAACGGACCAACACTTTCTTTACATTTCCTTTTCCTTTTCGCGAAGGTGTAAAAATATTTTGAGTTATTTTTTTATGATTTCTGCTACCTTGTTTTCCTCCTTGTTCGTCTTAAGGATGAATGTTTAAGTCCATTTCTATTTTTCAAAGTTTTTTTTACCAGCTTCAGTCTTCTTGCATCCGTTTTGCATCTGTGGGTATATAATGTTGTAATATTCATTATGAAATTTAAACTAAAAAAAAAAAGTTCACTGAATTGCATATTTTAAATTTAAATAAAACCATATAATTGTTCTTCTTTTGTTTAAAAAACCCTGAAAACATTAGTTTAATATTTCCTCAAATTAAAGGTTTTGATGTTATGTAAATGATATTTATAAATAAGTATAGTGGATTAGATTTACGGAAAATAATATCATAAAAATATTTTACAAACAATCAGTGAGTTTGTTTTTAATAATAACTTATGTTATTAAATATATAAGGTCATGAATGGTATTCCATACATTCTAATATATCTGTACCAATATATATATATACATCCTAACCCTATGGAAGAAATAATTTTACAACTATATGGCGTTTTCAGCTCACACATAGCCCTCATTCAGGTCACAGTAAGAACATGAAATAAACTAAAGTTTATAAATATATATTTTTGTTCATAAACCACTTCATGATGTTGTTTCATTTCATAGAATCATGAACAATATTCATGCATGAATTTGGTCTAAAACAAAATATACAGTACATACGTTCCATATACTCATGCGTGTTATTTTTAGAACGAACATTTTTAATAACATTGTGACCAATTTTGTAATGAAAACACGTACTTTTGCAATTGATTGTTCACGGAAGCAAAAAAAGTTCATAATATGAGACATGCATAATATATACTTGACGTATTAGGGAGTTGGTTTGTCATTTTAAGTTTCGTAAAAGTTCTCTAAAACTTTAGTATATATAAATAAAGTATTTTCATAGAAATTCATATTACATAATTTTTATACAGAGGGTTGACAAAAGTAAATAGACACCACGGTGATTGTCCTCAAGAACAAAAGGAAAAGCTCATCAGTGGGATGCCAGAACGCGTGTCATCTTTACATAATGCAAAAGGGAAATCAACACCCTTCTAAATATATTGATTCAATAAATCTATTATTTATTGACTTTTATTATCAAATCAAAAACTATGAAAAAAAAGGTGTCTATTCACTTTTGTCAACCCTCTGTATAGAGATTTTAATTAAGTTGATACGATATTCCTATTGTTTGTAAATATTTATTTTATATTTTTTCTTAACTAGTAAATAATCAATTGACGGTAATGTAACCTTAAAAATAACAGGGTAATCCAAATTTTTGTGGACGGATATATAGGCCCTATATATATATATATATATATATATATATATATATATATATATATATATATATATATATATGCACGACATTTCCGCATATTATCATTCGCTGACTTAATGAAAGCCTTCTAATTACATATCGTCAGGCACGGATAAAAGTGAAAACTGATTTTGGGGAAAATATGTCAAAATTCCTTGGTTATAAAACTAAACAGGAACAATAAAAATATAAATTATTTATACAAGGAACAGAAAACGAAAAATATAATAATAATAATAATAATAATAATAATAATAATAAATATATTTAGCATACTTTTACAGAACACACACACACACACACCTTTCAAATGTTCCGCGCGATGATTCCTCATTTCACGAAGGTCAAGCTTGTCACCCGTCCTTTCGAGTTGGCCTGATGAAGTAGTGAGTTGGTTTCTTGTACTTTCCACCTCACATAGCCAGGTACGCCCGGCTCATCGGGGAGTGTTCTGAGCCAGGCGTCTAATCTTCTTTTGAAGATGTCCACCACAACACCATTCGTCTTCCTTAGGTCTTTGGGCAGCTGATTAAACAGTTTTGGTCTTCTTACAGCAAAACTATTATCTTTCAAGGTTAAGGATGTTCCCTGTCTAGCCTTTAATTTGGGAACACGACACATACTTCCTTTTCTACTTTCCACCGTTGTTTGGGAAGTTACAGGGTTCAGAGTAAGATTGGGGAGTAGTTTCTCTATTATTTTGTAAGTGTAAATAATGGTGTATCTCTCACTCTCCTCCTTTCCAGTGAATATAGGTTTAATTCGCGTAACCTTTCCCAGTAGTTTTGTTCTTTGCACCCATTGATCTTGGCTGTGAAGCTTCTCTGAATCCCTTCTAGTTGTCTAATGTCTTCATTTTTATATGGACATGCTAGGACCGATCAGTATTCCAATTTGGGTATGATCAGTGTTTTCAGTAGAGGAATCATTATATTCCTATCCCTTCGTGTATATATATATATATATAATATATATATATATATATATATATATGGGATGAATTTCACATAAAAACACGTGAAATGAATGAATGCTGCAAACCCACAAGGAAAAAGAAAAACGATTCCAAGGCCTTTCGTGTATTCAAAGCTACACCTCGTCAGGGAATGTGGGTTTGCAGTATATATATATATATATATATATATATATATACACACAGTATGTACAACAATTCAGGTCACTTTAAAACAACAAATTTTCTCTGTCAGAATTAAAACCCCTATTTCATTACAGTTTTGGGGGCGGGGGTGATATAGTGACTGCTGAGGTGTAGGTTTAAATATTAAAACCTTCAGTAAAGTAAAGGAAATTTCATATTAGACTTTAGTGACTGAAAAATTTAATTGTTTCACTTGAACCGAAAATGGAACTATTTTTTTAAACAAAACAATGGTCCATTTCTCGTTTCTGGAACGATTTTGAACCAATTTTTTTTATAATGTCGATATAATTGGTCCAAATTTGGTTCAGAAAGAAAAGTTGTTCCAAATGTGAAGTAAAGTTGCTTCATACAGAACACCGTTCCTAAAAAATTAACTTCTAAAAAGGGTAAACTTACTTTTTCTAAACATTTGCTTCATGAGCAGATTATGGATCAATGTCTTTGTAAAACGAATGGTCTATCATAGAAGTCGTTGGAACAATTTTTCTTTCTGGACCAATTCTCAATCAATTATATTGACATTAAAAACAAAACTAATTAAAAATCATTTCATATGCGGTCCAAATGGAACAACTAAATTTTTAGATATGGTGGTCTGTATGGAATGACCACAGTGTACCATCGGTTACACAATTCGGGATACACTGTCTTGTAAGGTAGGTGTGGCCCAGTGTATCTCGACTTTTGTAACCAACTGTACATTGTATGCAACTGTGGAACCAATAACTGTAGTTGGTAAAAGGGTTTCCATTTAAGCGAAATAAAGACACTGAGGATGTAGGTTCGAATTCCGATGGTAATAATAATAATAATAATAATAATAATAATAATAATAATAATAAATAATAATATCGGCGTAAGAGCAATGGGCCACATTAGTTGGACTGAACTCTGTACCAGTTTTTGGCTCGCCTCATTCAATATTATTATTATGCATTGGGGGAAATAAATTAGCCGAAAAAAGATATTAACATAATTTTATATATATATATATGAGAGGCTTGTGTAAG
>JAJOZX010010880.1:55000-72500 GCA_023014485.1 Bathynomus jamesi
TAGTTAGCCTTATAAAGCTAACTAATGAAAATATCACGACCTAACCTAACCAATCGTTAGGTCAACTGTACGCTCTTGACGATTGGTTAGGGTAGGTCGTGATATTTTCGTTAGTTAGCCTTATAAAGCTAACTAAAGAAGTGCATTTGGTACGATTGGTCCAATGACGATTGGTTCAACTGGTAGCGTATACAACGACGAGTATAGCTTAAAACCAATCGTTTACGCGGAAATGTTGGGGGTTCGACTTACAACATTATTGTGTTAGATTTCATAAGAGTCACATCTCTTGTCCCTTTACAACTGCTTTTGTGAAACCCATGAAGCGGCGTGTGTGCCAAATAGTGTTATCCGAAAGAGGAAAGGAAAAACCCTATGCACCGTAATGTAGAGGTACGTGGTCTATACGGGGGCTCGCCCCCGTACCCCCGAGACCTAAATTATACAATGGGATAAGTGTGTGGAGGAACTGTACCCACCATGCCTGGGCAGCCAGCCGGAACAAGGAACAAACTAATGTAAAGGGTAAGTACGACATTATAAACATTTTTCATTTATTACATACCAATAAAACCTTTAAAAGCAATATAATAAGTTTGTTTCAAATAAAAAGAAGGATTAGTATTATTATACTTCTGTACACCATCAGTATTTCCAAATATTAAATCGCCATAATTAACAAATCTATCTGTAGTAGAAAACCAAGGTTGTCTCTTACTAAAAATATTAGCATTACCACCAATCACCATAGGCTTTAATCTGATACTGAATACCTGATACTGCATTTTTCTCTTAGTTAATAAGTATGCTTTATGCTTTTAGTTTAATATGTAGCTTTTAGCTATAGTATGTTTTATAAATAAACAAAGTAATTTCAAATAGTTATTATATCAATTTCTGTAAATAAAGTTTTTTTCTAAGTTTCATTTAACTTCATTCCATTTAACGCCCGATTGGACGAATCGTCGTTGGAAAAATGGTCCCTTGGACGAATTGTCTGATTGGACCAATCGGCATTGGACCAATTGTCTGGGACCGAAAGAAGGTTGGGGCCCTGATCTTCAGGTGATCCGACTTTCCTAATGTATATTATAGGAAGTTATTTAATAAGGACACAGAATGGATTACAAGAAGAAAGCGATATAAATTGAAACTCAGAAGATTTTAAGAGTAATGCTTTCAAGCAATTCTTTTCATATAAACTTAAGTTTAAATTCTTTAAACTTTCCTGCATTAAACATTTCGTTGTTAAACAATTCGGATCACCTGAAGATCAGGGCCACCAGCCTTCTTTAGTTAGCTTTATAAGGCTAACTAACGAAAATATCACGACCTAACCTAACCAATCGTCAAGGGCGTACAGTTGACCTAACGATTGGTTAGGTTAGGTCGTGATATTTACGTTAGTTAGCCTTATAAGGCTAACTAACTAAGGCTGGGGCCCTAATCTTCAGGTGGTCCAACAATTCATTAGACATTTCAGATTAGTCTTTTTAACTGTTTAAAAAAATTGGGACAATTTAGACATTTCACGTGGCTTACTGAAATGTCTAACAGTATGTTTAATTACTGTGAAATGTCGAATGCATTAAACATTTCAAAATTCACAAAATTGAGACAATAAAACGTCTAACGAAACGTCTGTTTCTATTTAAGGTGTTTTATTGCTTGGAAAAGACCAATTAAGTACAGGGTGTTCAAAAAGAAACCCAACCCAAAATAGAAAAAAAATGGGTTAGGTTACAATGATATATGCATTCTTCAATAGGTTCTTCTTCTTTTTTGAACACCCTGTACTTCGACTTGAAGCTTTTATGAACTTTGCAGTTAGAGGTGCATGTAATTATCGACAAATTAACTTTATATCATAATACTTCTCTTTTGTCACTCCTGAACCATCATTCGAAACCATTTACATGAAGGGCTCTATTTATCTATCTATCCATCCAGATATCTATCTTTATCCCCTTTCTTACACACACACACACACACACACACACACATCATTCAGTTTTTAATCTTCATTCATAACATACACGCAACATTTATACCGAAATCTTTTTATATGCAGAATATAAATTGCATGCATGCTGTTCCTTCTCTTGAAAGCATAACTGTAATATGACATTCTTTCTGTTGTTTCATCTGTGCTTTTGAATGTGGTTTGAAGCCTTTCACGTAAGAGGTAAAATTTGACTTCACGTTACACTGGATGACAAAAAAGAACTTTTTTTTTCCGTCACATGAACAAAAATGGGTGGATCTTATAGGTTTTTTTTTACCGCCGAGTTCAAAAATTACCTCAAAATTTGTCTATCAACCACCAATATTGAGTGAATCGAAAATGAAATGTGGACTAATCTATAGACGTAATAGCAATATCAAAGTAGAAAATGCATATTGACCTCGCCTAAACTGTTTACTGAGCGAAATCAAGTGAGTAACTGACAAATGAAAGTCAACAGTGACGACAGTGACGTGCAGCAACTTATAAGCAGAGGAGGAGAAAGGGGCAGACCCCGCCCCCTTTCTATTCTGAGTCAAATGCTAAGTAATGTAAATTCATGTGTCACTCTAAAACTGCGGGTGAAAAAAAAATTCTGTTTTCATTTCCGTAATCAAGGTAAAAAATTACATATAGTTCAAATAAAAATATTTCTGTGACGAAAAACCTTGTTGACCAGTGTTATCGAAGACTAATCACAGCAGAGCACCTACAGTCTTTCTTATGTCACGTGACCTTCGCTTTAAAAAACAAGGAGAAATTTAAGTGCTAACTAACTAATTAATTAATTAATCTCTCTCTATACCTTTGGTAAGCTTCGCCCGAATTGATCATTCTGACGAAGGTCAAGCTTTTCACTCTACCTTAGACCTACAGTTTAACGTGGGATCTGAACCACGCCTCACCAGCAGCCCAGCGTCTTACCCACTAGGCCACCCAGGGTACCCACTTATCTACCAACCACTTTCTTTATTGTGTGGAAGGATGAACAGCTGGGTTTTGCTGCGTGCTGGCTGCCGTCACCGGGTCTCAATCCCGGGGCCGATGGATTCGTAGTCAACGATGCTAACCACTACACCACCGAGGCGCATATATACAGGGCGTCCCAAAAAAATGTATACACACTTTAAATAATTATAAAGGCAGTGTTTATTAAAATACATTTCATTTTCAAAATGTAATAGAATCTACAGACATTATTTAATTGTTTTGTCAACGCCTGTTGTCAAACTGACGTCCGTTCTGGTCCAGGCACTGCTGATAACGCGAAGCAATGGAATCGCAAACATCACGAAACATTTCGTTTGGTATTTGTGTGCATTCTCGTTCAATGGCTGCTCTCAATTCAGCGACTGTTGCAGGTTTTATAGCGTAGACTTTGTCTTTTAAGTATCCCCATAAAAAAAAGTCTAGTGGTGTGAGGTCTGGTGAACGCGGAGGGTATTCTACGAAACCCCTTCGTCCAATCCACATCCACATCGTGCCAAGTACCACTCGCAACACTCCACTCTTCGGTCCGGATCATCTTCATTAATAGCATGGACTAATCTTGGAATGTAACTTTTCCATTGACAGCGCTTCAAAATGCGTTGGACAGACGATTCTGAAATTCCTACCTCACGACTCGCTTGCCGCACAGATTTTCTTGGACTTTGGTGATACGTTTCCAGTACTCTTTCTTGCTTTGTGGGGCTTGTCGATGTCCGTGGTCTTCCGGAACGCTTCTTGTGGACATTCTGAACAGTTCCATCGGCTTCAAACTTATCTCTAATTCGAGTGATGGTAAGTCGCGTTGGTGGATCTGTTTGAAACTCCCTCCTAAACTGTCTTTGCACTTCAACTGCGTTTTCACACTTCCAGTAGCATTTTAGAATGAATTTCCTTTGTTCAAAGCTTAGTCTGACTGCCATTATTAATTCTAATGGGTTTAACTTGGAAAGAAAGAAACATCAATTGAGCTATCAGCTGTTAAAGTGTGTATACATTTTTTTGGGACGCCCTATATATATATATATATATATATATATATATATATATATATATATATATATATATATATATATATATATATATATATACTGTGTGTGTGTGTGTGTGTGTGTGTATATATATATATATATATATATATATATATATATATATATATATATGCACCTCGGTGGTGTAGTGGTTAGCGTCGCTGACTACGAATCCATCGGCCCCGGGTTCGAGACTCGGTGACGGCAGCCGGCGCGCAACAAAACCCAGCTGTTCATCCTTCCACACAATAAAGAAAGTGGTTGGTAGATAAATGGGTACCCTGGGTAGCCTAGTGGTTAAGACGTTGGGCTGCTGTTGGGGCGTGGTTCGGATCCCACGTTAAACTGTAGGTCTAAGGTGAAGTGAAAAGCTTGACCTTCCTTTGAATGAACAATTCGGGCAGAAGCTAACCAAAGGTGTGTGTGTGTGTGTGTATATATATATATATATATTTATTTATTTATTTGTTTATTTATTACTTAATATCTTCGAACGATGGTTCAGGATCGACATGCGGTCGACCCCTCTGCAGCATCCCGCCTCATCTGCAGGATTTGGTGGAGGATTTGGTTGGAAAATGCCCTCGTAGCCAGCTACGCATAGCTGTTCAGGGACTTTGCGCAAAAACCTGTCCAGTTGGATTTTGAAATTATTCAAGGTGATTTACTGGAGATTCTTTAGTTCCTTCGGTAGCACGTTAAAGAGCTTTGGGCCACGTATTATGAAGATATTTTCCACCTTTGTTTTCATGGACTCTTGCCCCTCCATTGCTGGGACAGTAGAGAATCTACCTCTTCTCTCATTCCAACGTGTTTCTATTTCATTTCTAAAGTTTAGGACACATCTCTCAAGTATTTTCCATATGTATATTATTATGCATCGGTCACATCTTTTTCCCAGGGAGTAGAGTTTCAGGGATTGTAGTTGAGACCATTACTCTTCACCTTTCGTTTCATCTATTTTGGATGTAAAAGTCCTTTGTATGGCCTTTATGTCTGCAATATCTAGTTCTTTCTCCATATGGGCTTATGTATACTAAGAAATACTTAATTATAGGTAGGACTAAACTCGTTCATAATGTTAACATGATGTTTGCTTTTCTACTATGCAATCTTCTCCAGATAATTATTTTTCTAGCTGTTGTGAGACTTTAATGTTATAATGTTATCTCAATTCTATATCCGATGACATTATTACTCCATGATCCCTGACTTGAGGGTTTGGTGTTACCTGTTTGTCTTGTAGTGTTTTGTATCTTTTATACGTGTATCTCCTTTTTGTTACCATATCTTATAAGCTGGAATTTTTCTTCGTTGAACTTCATATTGTTGTTTTCAGACTTCAGACCACTTGAATAATGTTTCAATATCGTTTTGTAATTTTTCTATGCCACCTCCATTTGATATTTCTTTGCATATCTTTGTGTCATCCACGACACGACACTGTCATTAATACTTACATCAATATCTGCAATCATTATGATAAAAAGCAAGAGAGCTAAGAGTGCACCTTGTGGGTCAGCGTTGAAGACTTCCAAGATTTCAGATTTAACTCCACTCACTACCACTCGTTGTGTTCTTTGTGTCAAGAAATCAAATATCCAGCATCTCAACTTTCCAGTAATTCTTGTATTCTTAAGTTTGTGTGTTAATGCCTTCGATAATCACATTTATCGAAGGCACTTAGGAAATCCGTGTATATACAGGGTGTACATAAAGTCAGGATCTATTTTTGTGAAGCACTTGGAAATTATATGGAATTCAATCATAAAATGATAAAGTGGTAACATTTATTAAATAATTAAGAGTAGGATTCGACGTGACGCCCATCAGTATCCCTGCACAGCTCAAATCGTTCCGCAGCATTTCTAAACACATTCTGGAGCATTTGCGGGGTTATGTTATCTGCAGCAGTTCGTATACGTGTACGTAAGTTTTCAAGACTCGTAATCTTCGTCTGATAGACGTGCGATTTGATAATGCCCCATGCAAAGAAATCTAAAGGGGTTAAATCTGGTGATCTCGCTGGCCAAGGTCTTTGGTTGCTTCCGCGTCCGATCCAGCGATTTGGAAAACGTCCATTTAGATAATCCTGAACAATTTTGGCATAGTGACAAGGGTTCCATCTGGTGGATTCTAAGGGGATAGGATTCTTGTCATAACATGACGTAAACAGAATCTATAAATAGACCCACAAATTGTTTAAACTTCATTCTCTTCATTGCAATTGCTTCGGATTGACGTGTATTAATTACTGTTCAAGATGTATCGTCGTGGTTACTTTCGTCATCATAATCGAAGAAGGAAGTTTGTTCGGACTTTCCCTCGAAAGATTTTTAGAAGGCGTTCAAAGGAGAAGATATTTAAAGCTTCAATGAAATTTGTTTTTTTGTCTAAAAATACTTTTGATGTTAATGCAGATGGATATTATACCTTGTGTTTGGATCTTTTAACTAATGAGGCTAAATCTACCATTTTAAAATTTAATTATTATCAAGTAACAGGTGTATCATTCCATAGCATTCCAGAATTGAATATGTCTGGATATGTTATTAATTATGAAGATTCATTTAGTCGTAAGAAGGAGGGTAGGGAAAGGATAGAGGGACCTAATGTAGGGATATCTCCATCTCCATATTTAATTGTTCCACATTGTGTTTTGTTTGAACCTAATCTTGACTCCACCCATAGTGCAGAGCAAGTAATGCATCATCCAAGAACGAAGTGGTACTCACCTTTTAAAGAGTTTAGAATGTATCGTAGACTTAAGCAGGTGTGTGAATTAGGTGAACAAGTTACTGCCCAATTCCCTAATACTTTAATTAGGATATCAACGAATGATTTAACTAAACCATTAGGTCGTATTTATGTTGGTAAATATACACCTGAAGGATCTCAAAAAAATGAGTATGCATTTACATATGTTAATCGAATTGTATTTTATGTTAAGCTGTATGGTATAAAACAATAAAGAAATAAAACAAATAAAAGTTCATTTCTCAACTGAAGCAAATTTCGCCTAGTATTACCTAAGCGAAATTTGCTGCTGCTTCTGGTGGTGGGATAGATAAAACAGATGACGTTATAATGCGTGGATGACTCATTAGACAAAAATAGATTATAAGAAGCTAAAAGTAAATGATATCCCTCCCACGTAGGTTTGGACCATCTAGCCACTGATTTAGACCATGTAGCCATTAATCTCCTGGCTTCTCCCAAGACCGCCTCGCAGAGTTAGGTACACTGGAAAAACTGTATCGAGTTACGGGTAGATCAAAGTTTAATGTGGCTCTGTATCCCTGCACATCTCAAATGTGCTCCTTGTCACTATGCCAAAATTGTTCGGGATTATCTAAATGGACGTTTTCCAAATCGCTGGATCGGACGCGGAAGCAACCAAAGACCTTGGCCAGCGAGATCACCAGATTTAACCCCTTTAGATTTCTTTGCATGGGGCTTTATCAAATCGTACGTCTATCAGACGAAGATTACGAGTCTTGAAAACTTACGTACACGTATACGAACTGCTGCAGATAACATAACCCCGCAAATGCTCCAGAATGTGTTTAGAAATGCTGCGGAACGATTTGAGCTGTGCAGGGATACTGATGGGCGTCACGTCGAATCCTACTCTTAATTATTTAATAAATGTTATCACTTTATCATTTTATGATTGAATTCAATATAATTTCCAAGTGCTTCACAAAAATAGATCCTGACTTTATGTACACCCTGTATTTTTACCTTGACACAATGCTTCTAGTATTTATCTTGGTGGTTTAATAACTGTGATAGGCATGATCCTGCAGCCCTGAAATCATGTTAGTTCGGATTGAATAAACTCTTTTCTTTTAGGTAGCAATTAATATTGTGTTTAATTACACGTTCAAAGCACTTTATAAGGTGGGTGGTGAAAGCTACTGGGCGAAAATTCTTAGGTTCTCTCTTCTGAATAAGAGGGCAATGTTCGCGTTCTTTAGTGGGAACTAGTGGAATTTGTTCTGTGTCGAGTGATTTCCTCCAGAATAAGTATAGTGGCTTGGCTCTGCATTTCATGAGAAACATGGCACTCCATGTGTCTGGCCCTGGTGTTGAATTTTCTCGTTCTTGTAAGAGACCCTTAATTATGTCCCCTTCCAAGAATTCAAAATCCATTAATAGATTCGTCCCCACACTTGTTCTTCACTGATTTGTGTCTATGTCAAAGAATTCATTCGAATTTTATATTTTCATTTCGGACTTAGGGGGACTGAACACCGAATTAAATTGTTCCTTAAGCATCTCGTTCATCTCTCCTGGGTTATTTGTGTATTCATTCACTCTATCTTTTAAAGGACCAATATTCTCTTTACATTTCATTTTTCTTTTCGCAAAGGCGTAAAATTATTTTGGGTTATTTTTAACGTTCTCCGCAACTTTGATTTCCTCTTTGTTCGTCTTCCGGATGAATAATTGTTTTAGGTCTAGTTCTATTTCATGTAACTTTTCTAGCTTGAGTCTCTTTTCTTCAACTTTGCATCCGTGGAGATTTTTTATCATTTGTTTCCGTTGTTGTCTAAATACTGTTCTGATTTTTCTCTCAAGTTTGCTACGTTTTCTTTTTTGTCTCTTTGGAACATACGTCAGTAATATAGTTTAGTTTAGTTTTATATTATAAGTAGTATTTCTTCTGGAGGTTTCCATTTTCGCGAAGTAGCAATTCCCAATCTACTCCCATTAATTCTGAATATATATTTGCTCAATTTACTTTCATGGAATACATATTTAATCCTTCATATATTTTTTCTTTCTCTCGAGGACGAATATATATATATATAAAGAGAGAGAGAGAGAGAGAGAGAGAGAGAGAGAGAGAGAGAGAGAGAGAGAGACAGAGACAGACAGACAGACAGACAGACAGAGTTCACAATATGGAAGTGACAACAGGAGTGAGTTGAAGTTCTTTCTGCTTTGATAGTTTATAATAAATAATATATACACGAAAATTCGGTAAGCTTTATGCCAATAACATTTGTATAAGTGGATTATTAATTCATTCCTTATACATTCTGTATACCGAAATATACAGTAAGAAAAATGTCAATATCTGTATGTAGTCAGTGGTGAATGTGATGTTACAGCCTGAGGACATTGTATGTAAATCTGCAGTGCATCGTAATAGAATCTACATCTCTTTATTACTTCCAAGTTTGGGTGAAGTGTTTATAACCTTTTGATGCGAAAGCGCTGGATCTTCATTGGGATTGAGTGAA
The DNA here is from genome assembly GCA_023014485.1 of Bathynomus jamesi. NCBI lineage: Eukaryota > Metazoa > Arthropoda > Malacostraca > Isopoda > Cirolanidae > Bathynomus > Bathynomus jamesi. The sequence continues at coordinate 64,276 of JAJOZX010010880.1, forward strand.
ATCGTCTGGCATTAGCTAGAATGAAGTTGTATAGAGGGCCCTACTACACGTTAAAGGGTTAATACACTGGGTTAATACTTGAATTAAATAAATCCCAACGAAAGAAAAAAAAAATCCTTTACTGTTCAAAAATATTACAGTAATTTTAAAATGAAGCGCAAAATTAGAAGTACCAACATTTATTTTACAGTTGATTTTGTCTGGTTACCTGAATAATTTCTTATAATTTATGTTTTATTCTTTAAAAATAATAAAAAATAACCTAAAAAGAAAACCGTAAAGTAACTTTCAAGATTAGTGATACCAAATCGCAACAGTAAAATTTACTGTAATTTGTAGGAGGAATTTTATTAGAAAACGCTTTATTTTATTTTATTACGTTACTCTGCAATTATTTTGAGTTTGACTTCACTTAAAGAAAATTAATTAATTAATTAATTAATTAATTCAAAACTAAAACTAAGGCTAAAATATCGTATCTACATAATATATATATATATATATATATATATATATATATATATATAGGGTGTCCGAGCTTAAATGGCAATAAAACAAAACATTATAAGTGTATTTTATAGCCATTTAAGCCCGGACACCCTGTATGATATATATATATTATATATATTATATATATATAAATTCCCAGTATAATAAAGTTGAGGATATTAAATAAATTAAAAAAAAACTTTTTGATTAGTTTCCTCGTTGCCTCCAAACTCTCCAAAACCGGTTTTTACTTCTGATTATCGATGGACCATATTCGCACGCCTAATTTTAATTAACAGGTGGTTCTCGGCTCATAATTAACCAAACCTGTTTCTTTTCAGTCTAGCTTCGAAAAGGGAGAAAAACAAAGAATTTTTTTCTTATGACTCACCAAACAGGTATATATATATATATATAATTATATATATATTATCAATGTTTTTAACAGATGTTAATAGGTTAAGTCGTACAAGTAGAAGAAAGGCTTCGCTTTACAAATCACCGCTCCGACCATACACCCATTCAGGGTAGGAGCAGCTCGCAGTATCAGTGACAAGTACAGAGATCGTCTACGACTCTACTCACTAACAAGGTTTCTGTATAGTGGCTCATTACCACGAAAAACAACAGTTCTGTCTTTTATTATAATCGAATAAGCGGTCAAATTCATAACCTTTTGTTTGGTTGTGTTATTAGTTTGCGTTGCAGACACACCTGGCTTTATAGGTCTGGCCGCATGATTTATCAGGAGCAAGATGCACCACAAGTTGTGTTTACACTATACAGGGTGTCCCAAAAAAACTATATACTATAAAGAGTATGATGCTATAAAGAGTATATAGTTTTTTGGGACACCCTGTATATATATATCTGTGTGTGTGTGTGTATATATATATATATATATAATATATATATATATGTTTTTATAATATTATTTAATTAATTAATATAAACCTATTATATCAATATTTTCTTCCCGACTTTTTCAGATACAAAATTTGGACTAAAAAAAAAGGTGTGAAGTTGCTTTCATGAAGAAAATACCATCAGAATAAAGAAAAAAAAATCATTAAATACAAAATAAGTTGTTTGTATTTCATTTATAATTAAAATGTTAAAATAAATAGTAAACTTTACAATTAATTTGTTTGGGTTAACCTCTAGTTTTTTCTTTGTGAAGTTATAGATAAAAGTAATGAATTGATAGATAATATTATAGTTTGACATATTTAATTACTGATTTTTGCATCATGAGTGTCTCTCTCTCTCTTCTCTCTCTCTCTCTCTCTCTCTCTCTCTCTCTCTCTCTCTCTCTCTCTCTCTCTCTTGAAGTTTTCAGGAATTTCTTTTGTTCGCGTTTTCTACGCAACGAAGGATATTTTTATATACAAACTTAATCTTATTACTGGCCCTATACAGGAAAAGAGCCGAGTGCCAAGGACAATATGGCATCGGGATTCACCAACAAACGGAATACTCTCGTCAGTCGCCACTGAGCGCCACTTACATACAGTTTATACCTCTTCTTTCTTCAAATTATATATAAAATGTCATAAAAAAAATTTTTGATTTTCATATTCCTTTTATTAAAAAAAAAATATCTCGACTTAAAAAAAGGTGAAAAATCCCTCATTATAAGACTTTCAAAAGGAAATCTTCTTTTAATTGCTATGGAAACGGGTCCAATTAGGGGTTTGAATGGAATTATAGTATCAAGTGCATATATTTTGTTTAGAGTAACATCTCAGTGGTTCACAGATTAAGTCTAATTTGATGCTTTATTATTTTTTTGAGACAGGGTTTATATATATATAGACTATATATAAGGAGAGAGAGAGAGAGAGAGAGAGAGAGAAAGATGGATAGATAAACAGATAGATATTACATTATAATGTAAAGGGTGTCAGGAAATGATTGCCCCCCCCTGTACAGAAGAAACTGAAAGGAATAGAAAAAAACAGACAAAACCACGCGAAAGAGCGTTTAATTTTGAATAAAAAACACTTGTTTTAATATCGGGTGTTGCCCCCATTTGCAGCTCTGACGGCCATTAATCGACGGGGGTATGATCCCAGAAGTGTCTCAAAGAGATCGGTATCATGACTCATTTCTTCAAGGACTTCGTTGATCTTTGCAGTCATAATTTCTGTTGAATACCGATTCTGAATGGGTTGTTCCAGCATTAAGGACTCCACCCGATCCTTCATGATGGATCCGACATGTTCACAGACATTAAGATCGGGAGAATTGCCAGGCCATTCATTATTTCCGAAAAAATCAATGTTATTGTCCTTAAGCAGTTGTTGAGTCGCAAGTGCTTTCATACAGGGGGCTTTGTCGTGAAGAAAGGTTGCCTGTTCAACATCCAAAACACACTCGGGGTCTTTCAAAAACGGAATTACATGTTGGGCTAAAATTACATTTCGAAAATAAGGCCCATCCCAACTGGTTCCTCTTGGTTTGATAACCCAGATGAACTTCCGAATAGAGAACATAATGAAAACACCCACACATGCTGGATTTTTTACTATTTCTCGATACTTCTGGTCGTCTGGGACTTCATCAGGAGTTGTTGCCCAAACCCGATCATTCTGAAAATTTGGTTTTCTGGAGACATAAACGAAGAATTCATCGCTGACAACCAAGTGAAGGAAATCGTCTTCCGGCCATTCCTCAAGATAATCACAAAACCATAGCCGATCTTCAATATTAAGATCACTCTTCCGTGGCTTAGCTATTTCATGCCAAGCACTCAAGCCTTGGCGAACTCGAAATTGATGCACAAGTTGCCGATTGACTATCTTACTACGACGGATAAGTATCTCTTTCGCTACCTCAGAGCAGCTCTTCTTCGGCGCCGTGATGCAGCAAGCACAATGTCTTTCGATTCTTGAGATAATTTCTCCGGTCTTCCTCCTCGAAATTCTGTTTCACAATCTTCAGGATTCTTATTCCAATTCCTTTTGACAAAGTCTTCTGATCTTTTTAATCTCTCAGCCACCCAGTGTCGAGTTATGAAAGTTGCACCAGCTTCCTTTGCTTCACGAAATGTGACAGCTCGAATGCGGTCAAGAACTCGCTTTTTCTCTGAATCGTTCAAAATAGATGATGCCATGGTTTCTGTGGGGAAAAAAATGGTAAGAATTAAAATCACAGGAATAGAATATAATGGTTTTTATTCAGATTTTAACGCTCTTTCAAGTGGTCTCGCCGGTTTTTATCTATCTCTTCTAGTTTTGCTCTACAGGGGGGGGGGGCAATCATTTCCTGACACCCCGAACCAATTAAATCCTTAAAAAGACGCGTACTGTTTCTCAATTCTCTCTCTCTCTCTCTCTCTCTCTCTCTCTTCTCTCTCTCTCTCTCTCTCTCTCTCCATATATATATATATATTATATATATATATATATATACTGAAGTGCATACACATAAATTATATATGCATTAAATGACTAGATTTGTGAATGATAAGTTTAAGAAATAATGGAACAGGATACATGAATACCGCATGGCAATACCAGTGCAAAATCAGTATGAAAAATGTATGGCTAATATAGAAACAAAATATAGCACTCCATTCGTCGTAATTTCGCATATGTAACCTGAAAATAAGGGTGAATTTACTCTCCATAAATATGGTTTATCAAGTACAAAGAACATTCATGAAGGATATCGTTAAGTCCTAACTTATATACAATGATTTAGGCAGAAGACAAGCTGAGAGTAGGGAATTACTAACATATAATTCGTACGGTACCTATCATTATTTCAATTCCTATTCCAGTTCAATTTTTTTTTACACGTCTTGCACTGAAATACTGTCCTCTAATCCCGTAGATTTATATTACAATTATTGATTTTTTTTTTTTTTTTTTTTTTTTTTTCTTTTTTTTTTTGGGGTCAGAAAACTTTGCTTCGAAGTGAGCAACTTCGCTGTTATGAGAATATTGATTAAGAATGTACATTCCTATAACATATATTCACTAAATACAATCCTCTTCATATATCTTGTTAATATATATATATATATATATTAATATATATATATATATATATATATATATATATATATATGAATATATATATATTATATATATGAATAGAAACGACGTTAAATGCATATATATATATATATATATATATATATATATATATATATATATATATATATATATACAGTATTATACACTGTATATTCATTACCTGAACCCGGTTCAGGTTAAAAACTGTAAAAATAGTGCATGATTACAAAGTCTTTATGAAACTTTCACCGTTTTTTTTTTTTTTTTTACTCTTCCTTCCCTAAGAAAAAAAAGGTATTTTTGTATAATTATTAATTTCCTACGTGGTATTTTTCCACGTTCCAATTTTTTACCATACTTCGCCAGTAGTGAATATTATAATGGGTTTACTGCTCTCTCTCTCTCTCTCTCTCTCTCCTCTTCTCTCTCTATCTCTCTCTCTCCAGATATATATATATATATATATATATATATATATATATATATATATTAAAAAAAACTGGAGCAACCCAACGGATCCTGGGTGCGCATCTGGAGCCCTTAGAGGTGCGTGTTGAGGCTGGTTTCACCCTTCAACCAAAGGGTTATATAGGAACGCCTAAAAAAAAAAATCAATATATAGGGGGAAAAAAATGTCTCAGGCAGGATGCTGGTTATCTCTCGTTTTTTATATGCATTACACATTACTTTCGATGGAGCACTTTATTCAAAGTTTATACTCGCTATATATATATATATATATATATATATATATATATATATATATATATATATATATATATATATATATATATATATATATATATATATATCGAATTGGATTCATTGTCTACCCGCAGGAGTTTCCTGAAAACTTTACAAAACCAATGAGTTTAATTTGATCTAAATGTAAAAACAACTACAACTCAGTTTCGGAGTGTGTTTATAAGACACCACGTGATACTGGGGAAGGAGTGTGAAAGAGGCCTTTGGAAAGAGCGAGTCTATTGTTTCTGAAATGAATTTCCACGTTGTAGATTTCGCTCAATTTTCGACAGTTATCGGTCAGTCTTTTTTATATTTCGTTCCAATTGCTTTTCGTTCAAATGACCATTAATATATATATATATATATATATATTATATATATACACACACACACACACACACAATTAACCCAATTAGCAAGATTCGAAAGCATACGTTTTTATGGTTGATAGGGAACCAACCAAATATATAATTATAAAAGGTGATCCAGAGAAATGGGACCCAAAAGAAACCCCTGTAACTCTTAAAGTATAAGTCCTTTTATAAAATCATACGCATCATTCGAAAGAGGATAGTTACAAGTTTGTACAGGATTGTATAGGTTTTGATAATACAAGACAAGATAAGATACAAAACAAAATAAAAGTGTTAGTTAAAACTAACCCTTCAAGATGACTGCATGGACTGTGGAACAGCTGCGTTTCATAACTGAGCAATATTATGAGCATGGAAGAAGTGTAGTTTCAGCTCTTAGAAGGTGATTTTGACATCTGAAAATGTCTTGAAAGATCTTTGAGCTGAAACTACACTTCTTCCATGCTCATAATATTGCTCAGTTATGAAACGCAGCTGTTCCACAGTCCATGCAGTCATCTTGAAGGGTTAGTTTTAACTACACTTTTATTTTGTTTTGTATCTTATCTTGTCTTGTATTGTCAAAACCTATACAATCCTGTACAAACTTGTAACTATCCTCTTTCGAATGATGCGTATGATTTTATAAAAGGACTTACTTTAAGAGTTACAGGGGTTTCTTTTGGGTCCCATTTCTCTGGATCACCCTATTACCACCACACCAATTTAAATAATTATCCAACCATATCCAACCATGTCACTGCACTAACCATTAATTTGTTACCAGAAATACAATCATGGTTAGTTATAGTATGACTGCATTATATGAACTGGTTGTTAAATAAATATTCAACCTTATATATATATATATATTTTTATTTTGTTTTTTTTGTTTTTTTTTTTTTGTTGTTTTAACCAACCAAGTATTTTTCCTTGTTCTATAAACAATTGTTCTATAAAATTGTTTCATTTCTTACAATCCTTTTAATTACCTTTAAAATCCAACCTAAGTAAACGATAAATAAAATTATCGTCCTTTATCGACACGACAATTTAATGCGAGTTATAATCTTTGTCGATGAGTTGTCTATTTCTCAGTTGAAAGATCTGCCTTCGCAATTGACATGCATTTAAGTGACATGAATTAAGGAGACATTTCAATTGGGGTCTCAACCAAGACTGCGACCATGAATGGTCAAGGGGAAGAAGGGGGGTGCTTAGCCCACGGTGGGGTGGTGGGAGGAAGATGTGGAAATAATGGAAGTGGAATAGTCTCCCTGCAGGCATCGATCACGAGCCAAATAACCAAGTAGGGAAAATCTACATTCGGGTAGATGAAGGAAAATCTACATTCGGGTAGATGACGGAATCTTAAGGAATTTAATCTTATTTTCCTTTTATTTAAGAAAGTTTTATATATAAATTTAGAGTAGATAAAAAAAATAGATAAATTGCTGTTGATTTAACTAATTTGACTTTATTATAACGTAATCCTATATACTGTATTTATGTACAAAAATGCAGCTAATGATGTGTTTACTGATACTCATCTGAGGGAAGTAGCGGAATAATAAATAATAATAATAATAATAAATAATAATAATAATAATAATAATATAATAATAATGGTATCATCCATTATCCATCAACCCATTTCAACATCAGTAAAAATTTGGAGTACACACACACACACACACACACACACACACATATTTATATATTATAACACGCAGAAATGTGAATTAAATTAAAAGATTTTGTATAATATTATAGTTAATAATGTCGCGTAAAACCAAATGTAAGCCAAAATCTTCGTTTTTTACAAACTTCAGTGACTCAACACATCGCCTTCTAATTTTCAAAGTAATGAATGAATGAATGAGTAAATGAATTAATGAATTAATAATGCTTTATTTATAAAGCATTTATTCATTCAATTTTACATTTTTGCAATTTTTTAAGTTAAACCTCATATACACATATATATATATATACAGTGTGTGTGTGTGTGTGTGTGTGTGGTATATATATATATATATGTTACAGTTAATGCGCGAAACTTGTTTGTCATTTCACGTAATGCTTGTGACCTATTATCACTTCGTGAAGGTTAAGTTAGGTTCGGTTACATTACGTTAGGTTAGGTTAGTAATGCCTGTGATTAGGAGTCACAGACATTACGTGAAATGACTGGTTTTGCACAATGACTTTAACATATATACGTTTACGGAGTTTGCATCGTACGTGGGATAGAGTGTTTTAAATGACTAGCTAGTCCTGAGCCTTACTTCGGATTAAAAAGTGTATTTTAAAAGAGTAAAATCAGGAAAACTTAAAAATATATCATTTAACTTAAAAAGTGTATAACTTTCAGGAGAGAGAGAGAGAGAGAGAGAGAGAGAGAGAGAGAGAGAGAGAGAGAGAGAGAGAGAGAGGGGAGAGAATCCTGCATAAGTATCCCTTCCAAAGAATGTGCGACCATTTTCTATAAAACGGAATTTAGTGCGATTTTCCTGCAATAGGTGGCGCCACTTACGAATCACATTTGTACTGTATCTTATTTTACTTTATTTGAAATAAAAATAATGCACTTAATAAAAATCACGACAAATAA
>JAJOZX010010880.1:77500-115000 GCA_023014485.1 Bathynomus jamesi
AGGAGTGTCGCATCTCCGTATTTATGGAATAATCGCTGTGTTGAGTCCTTTGTAAGTGGTCAAAGAGCAGTCAACCCGCAATGCCCTAATGCCTTTTGAGTGGTCATTTAATAAACTCTCGACTCTGACCATGTTTTGTCACTTGGTGGACAAAAGCTTTTTAAAAGCAATTTATGTTTGGTTGTGTAATAAAAATCTCTCTCTCTCTCTCTCTCTCTCTCTCTCTCTCTCTCTCTCTCTCTCTCTCTCTCTCTCTCTCTCTCTTTCTACATCTGTGTAACTAGGGATTTCATGAAATCCCTAAAATGTTCAGGATTTCATGTAAGGTTACGTCGTGATATTTTCGTTAAAGGTAACGAACATATCACGACTTAACCTAACCAATCGTCAAAGGCGTACAGGTGACCTAACCTGGCATTCAATTAACCTAACAGGGTATTCAATTAACCTAACCGGGCATTCAATTAGCCGGGCATTCAATAATTTTCCCGTAAGTTTAACGAAAATATCACGACTTACCTTACATGAAATCCTTGAACATTTTAGGGATTTCATGAAATCCCTGTAAAATATATATATATATATATAAAGAAGCAAATGTAACAAATTTTGAATGTAAAAAAGAATAAATTAAAATATAATTAGAGTCGGACATCTGTCTGTCGAAAATTTATTATCCCTCAAAAGCGATGTTCTTCAGAAAGTTCAAAAGGATTTTGCTCAGAAAGAGAATTTAAATGGAGAAAAGTTCCATTTCAAGTCTGAATCCATTTATGGCTGTTGTAGGTCCTTAAGTCTCCTGATCCCCCCACCCTCTCTCTGACTCCGCACCCCGACCCTCCGAAAAAGAAAAAGAAAAAAATGAAAAAGGAGAAACCTCTGAAAAAGGAAAACCTGTGTATGATTTTTGGTGAAATTGAAAGTATTTGTTTATGCTTAAAATAAATAGTTACATTGTATTTTTGGTTATCTCTCTCTCTCTCTCTCTCTCTCTGACACACCACACACACACACACACACTGTTCCACTTTTTCTCATTTTCTTTATATGTCCGTTTGTTTTCTCTTCAGCATATAGCCATAACTAAACCCAATTATTACTTTCACTGCAAAAAATTATATTCAAACCTGAAAGTTTCTAAACACGATTTACGCGTGAATTAAACAAGCCAGCACCACACAGAAATCTTATCCAAGTGTGAGTAAAGAAGTTCACTGCAAAAGGAAGTGTCAAAAATGGGGAATCCCCGCTAAATCAAGAAATCCTCCAGGAAGAATCAATGCTGCTCGCGAAGCATTCCTGAGAAGACCTAAGAAGTCAGTAAGGAGAGCAACAACTGAGTTAAACATTTCTTGCCTTGTGCGCACAAAATCCCACACAAAGTTTTAAAATTCAGGTCCTACAAGATACAAGTTGTTCACCAACTGCACAAGGAAGATTGCGCTAAGAGGCTTAACACCTGTCAAGAACTTATCGAAAGGATTGAAACTGATGATCGCTTTCTTTCAAATCTCATTTTTAGTGACGATCCAACTTTCTATAGCTCTGATAGATAAAATCGCCATAACTGCAGGATCTGAGAGTAACAAAATCCACACGAAATATATGAACATGAGAGAGAGAGATTTACCGAAGCGAACGTTTGGTGTGCTTTGTCACGCGATTGCATTTACGGACCCTTTTTATTTTGTCAAAGTCTATACTGTTAATGGAGAACCTTATCGCAAAATATTAAAGGAGTTCTTTGTTCCTCTTATACAACAAATTCCGTGTCTATTGCAACGTGCAGTGTTTCAGCAGAATGGTGCACCGCCTCATTTTGCTCGTTTTGTTTCGTACACTCTAAAAACTGTCCGATGTATGTTTCTCAGATCCGAGCGGAAAAAAATGACTAAACGTATCCTAATTATAAAGTATGCAAAGAATACATTGGTAGACCGAAGGTACACCGAGAGGTTTCCTTTAACCCTAGAAGTGTACTCTTTGTATGTCATTTAGTTCCAGAGGACACCGATTGTCAAGAAGATAACCAATTCAGCTAATCTCCATCTACTATCGACGTACTATATATGTACCCCTGAAGTACTTTATATTTTAGAGATTATTTTTAGTCCTTTTTTTCCGCCCGGATCTAGGGTACACAAAGCGGACAGTGTTTGGAGTGCATGTTTCTGGACGAAGCAATCTCAGGACGGTGGAGTGTCCGAGAAACACCTACAAGATGGCTAGCTCGTCCTCGGGACCTATCACCTTTAGATTTTTATCTTTAGGGATATGTAAAGACAACTGTACAGTAAACAAATCAAGGGATATTAATGACCTAAAAATACGCGTTAGAGATGCCGTAACAACAGTTCCTTTAACTGCTTTGGACAATGTTTACACTGAATTGGAGTGTACATTTCGTTTAGTTATTGAAAGCATGAGGAAATCTACTAAATATCAGATATAAAACTTGAAACATTACTGAATCAAATACCTTTTAAATTTTCTGGGTGTATCAATGTAATAAGTAGTTAAGCACCATTCATTTAAATACACCCTGTAAAGTATATATATATTATATATATATATATATATTATATATATATATATATATATATATATATATATATATATATATATATATATATATATACTCTAAAACAAACGATGGCATGATGTTATAAATTATAATGACAGTTATATGTTGTCTAAAACGTAAGTCAGATTGATGTCATACTGTGATTACTGTCGTCATGATACCATGAATTTCAATGCTGACGTCATTACTAACATGGTTTCAGTCAGAGCTGGGCACTTGCGGCATATTGCGGTACTGCGGTACTGCTGCACTACCAAACCGGTACCAAACCGGTACGCGGAAATTTGAATGCGGTAGCGGTACTGCGGTACTTTCAGCGATCCTTTGCGGTACTGCGTTATGGGGGCCCGGGGTGGTAGTGCGGTGGTACCGCAAGTACCGCAGTACCGCAAAATATGCCGCAAATGCCCAGCTCTGGTTTCAGTATTCAGTATGACGGTAGTATGACGTCTATATGGCTGTCACTCTTCACACAGTAGTGCGAAGCCGTGCTGTCATTGTGCCGTCATAATTTCAGTAATGATGTCAGTATGACCTTTACATCAGAGCTGGGCATTTGCGGCATATTTTGCGGTACTGCGGTACTTGCGGTACCACCGCACTACCACCCCCCGGGCCCCCATAACGCAGTACCGCAAAGGATCGCTGAAAGTACCGCAGTACCGCTACCGCATTCAAATTTCCGCCGGGTTTGGTACCGGTTTGGTAGTGCAGCAGTACCGCAGTACCGCAAATATGCCGCAAGTGCCCAGCTCTGCTTTACATGACTCAATATGACGATAGTATGACTGCAGAATGATGTCACTGTGACTGTCACATATGAAGAATACAGTTTAATATTTAGATTCATTTGCCTGAATTACATAAATATAAAAGAAGCCAATATGACTCACTTTCAGACGAAAATATGACTCACTTTTAGACGGTAATATGACTGAAGCCTCAATGTGTATATATAATCATAGAAAAGAATTTGAACAGAAAACTTTAAACTATTGAAAACTTAATATTTACTTTAAGCTCACGAGTCGCTTAGATTTTAAATGTAACTTCACAATTTTGACTCACTTGCTTCAGATGCGAAGCTCAGAATTTTGATTAGTCTGGGTTTTTTTTTAATTTATTGACCCACTGGATTTATACTGTATTTCAGATGAATAGGATTAAGTAATGTTGGGTCTAATCGGTAGTTGGGTGGATGACCGTCCTCTACGTTCAGATGATGCAGTGACCCATGGTTCAGATCCCACATAAAGCTGCATATCTCCTCTGTCACATGACCTTTATCGTCAAGAAAGAGGTTCACAACCCCAAATATTGTTATTACTACGTTTCATATTTTCGTCTTCGGTCTCAGTAACTGGGGGTCCTGCGGCACCCCCAAGTTACTAAGAAGTCAATAGTGTTTGGTCAAAAGAACGCAGCCATGAAAATCTTAAGCTTCACAAATCTTGATACAATGGGTTTGGATGTGAAGCTTAAAATTTTCATTGCTGCGTTCTTTTCTATAGTTTTATTGATCGAATAATTGAAAGAACGCAGAAATGAAAATCTTAACGCGCTAAGGTGAAAAATTGAAACAAAGCAAAACGCATTTATTTCTATGTTCAGAGTCTACAGACAGACAGACAGACAGGACTGCCTTTTTATAGTTTTTATACAGGGTGAGTCAAAAGTCTGGAAACATAAGAACTATGCTTTTCAATGCAAATATACATGTGTATATTTGCATTGAAAAGCATAGTTCCTATGTTTCCAGACTTTTGACTCACTTTGTAGAATATAAATATTTAGAATATATATATATATATATATATATTATTTATATATATATATTAGGCATCGACCGGTGGTTGTATCGGTATCGGTACAGATACCGATAGCTAGTAGTTACCGATACCGATGGTGTTTTGTTTCTAAGAATTAAAAAAACGGGCATTTTCCAAATAGAAACTTCCCGGCTGCTCGAGAAGTTACGTGTGTATTCGTGTGTGATAAAGGATGGCTGCTTGAACCTCCCGAGTGTGGCTAATCTTTTGACAACGGCTCTGAAAATCGTCGGTCATTTTCGCCACTCTCCGCAAGCGACGCAGCGCCTACATCAAATTCAAAGAAGACTTAACTTGCCTTAACTGAAGCTGATTCAAGATGTGCCAACCAGATGGAATTACACGCTGGAAATGTTGCAGCGATTCCTTTCCCAAAAGCAATGCTATCATTGAATATGACGTCGAATGGCCCCTGGAAAATACGTTGACTTCAACGCAATGGAAGCTTATGGTCAAGCTTATTGACGTGCTTGCTTGTCTTCAAAACTGCAACGCTCAAAATCAGTGAGGAAAACTCGCTTTTATCAGAAGTTTTAACTTTTACCTACAGTCAAATCTCTGTCAAAAGGAATCTGTGCAGTGTGCTCAGTGAATGATGCTGGTGTCAAGATTCTGAAGAGCCAGCTGGGCAATTCTCTCGAACAGAGATTTCGAGAGCATAATTCAAATGAGAAACTGCTGCTAGCCACAGCAGTTGATCCCCGATTCAAAGGAGCTGGGCTGATAGACGACGACATGCGAGAAAAGGCCAAGGAATTGTTGAGACAAGAGACACGCAGTCACATGGAGGGGGTCCCAACGAAAGCGTATTGGAGGTCCAATTGCCGTGAAACGCGCCGAAGTGGTCCGGTTTCTCCGTCCAAGAAAATCTCTCTTTGGGAAAACCTTTCCGATTCAGAAGGTAGCGATCTCGACGATCACGTTCGTCCTATTCTAGTTGAAGAACCCCAAACGAGGGATACGGACACGAGGTTCACTGTCCCAGACGCACGAGTGGAAGCAGCCCTGGACGCCTATTGGTCGCAACCTCGGATCGCTTGGGATAGGGATCAATTCATTTTCTGGCGAGAACATTCTGCTGATTTCCCGGAGATTGCCAAAGTTGCCGAGAAGTGCATGAGCTGCCCCTCTGGATCAATTGACTCTGAACGGCTTTTCTCAACGGCTGGAGATGTTATCAATGCGAAACGAGCCAACATCACCCCAATCAACGCTGAGGAACAAATCATCCTCTCCAAAAATCTGAAGTTCCTCAATTTTGATTATTGAGTGAACTGTTATATTGAGTTACACTTTTTGAATTACAATTTTTTAATTAAATATTGTTTCCATTACATGACTTTTATTTGTGAATTCCATTTCTTCAAATATAGGTTTTGAATTACAGTACATGTTTCGAATTACATTCTTTGAATCCTATTTTGATATTTTGGACAGATATCGGTATCGGCCGATACTTTGCTCTAACTATTGTATCGGTACCGATACTTTGGGAATACTATCGGTCAGCCCCTAATATATATATATTACATTTAATAGAGTTCACGTGAAAATTGTGAATTAATATATATATATATATATATATAAGCAAACAACCACAAGGAAAAGGAAACACAAAGTCCGATAATGTGAATATATCACGAAAGCGCTCGGACTTTGTGTTTCCTTTTCCTTGTGGTTGTTTGCTTATTAATAAGGTCACGTGTTATTTTGTGATTCTAGTGCATATATATATATATATATATATATATATATATATATATATATATATATATATATATATATATATATATATATATATATATATATATATATAGACAATAATTCACAATTTTTACGTGAACTTTATTAAATGTGATACAACCAGCAAGAAAAATGGTGAAAACCGATTCCGAGCGTTTTACATCTCTTACAAGACCCTTCGCAGGGGATAAGACTTTGAGAAGGTCTTGTTAGAGACGAAAGCGCTCGGAATCGTTTTTCATTTTCTTTGCAGGTTGTATTTTATATATATATATATACAGGGCTATTGAAAATGATTCATCCGATTTCAACTGAGAATACTTCCGTACCTATCAACCGTGCATCAACTGGGCATACACCACATGAAAGAGGAAATCTCCGAGTTTTACAAGATCACCGCGAGAGGTCTCCAAAGTCACGCCGTGGCCTACAACAAACAGTCAGTGTGAAAATGGCGTCCGCACGGCAGAAGGCGTTTTGTGTGTTGCAGTTTTCGAGCTGTAAATCGGTAGTCACAGTGCAGCGTGAGTTTGCACCGTGCGACTTCTTCCTTTGGGGGTACGTTAAGGATACTGTGTACGTGCCACCGTTGCCCACATCTTTGGATGAGCTCCGAACTCGCATTGTTACTGCCGTAGAGTCAGTGACAACGGACATGCTGGAGCGAGTATGGGAGGAATTCGACTATCGTGTCGACGTTGCTCGTGTAACTAGGGGAAGTCACATAGAGCATTTATGAGGTGAGAGACAAAATTTGGACAGTTTTTCTTTTGGTTGATGTATTACAAATCACTCTGTATCTGTAACATTAAAAAATAATATTCTCATTTGAAATCAGGTGAATCATTTAGAATAGCCCTGTATATATATATATATATATATATATATATATATATATATATATATATGATATATCAGGGTGTAACAAAACTCCGTTACCACTGGAAGTAATTTTTTATTTGTTATGAAATCAATAAATGATAAAATTGGATGCCATTCCGGTGTTGACACATGTTAATTCGATCACGTAAGCTACATTGAACTTTACGTAGGACATTCTTATTGATGTTGTTACATTCTTGTTGTATGTTGTCTTTTAACTGTTGAATAGTTCGTGGTCTTGTCTGGTAAACAACCGACTTTAAATATTCCCAGAGGAAGCTACACTTAATAAAGCTAATTTTACTTTCCTTTGTGGGATATAGTAATCAGCCATATTGTTCATCAGTTATAAATTTGAAACAAAAAGAGAAAACATCAATTTCCAATGGTAACGAATTTTTGTTACACCCTGTATAAAGATGAAATGTAGAGGCAGTGTTATTTTTATTTTTGAAAGTTTTAAATAATTACATGCATTTATCATATCATGGTTGAACGCAAGAACTTGATTGAAATGAAATGTACAAAATCAAAAGATAATTGAAAGCAGCATTTTACAAGTAAATTCTAAAGTTTCAAATTTTAAACTATAAAAATTTTATTGCATTGAATTTCGTGTAATATAAAGTAAAGTTGTTCCATACGGAACACCATATCTAAAAAAAGATAATTGTTCCATTTACTAGACCGATTATGGAACGATTTCCTTGTAAAAAAAAATTGTCAAAGCGAGTCAGAGGGTTTATTACATGCAAGGATATTTGAACGACAGTATGAAACCTCTGTATGTTCATCAGTTGGTTAGCGGGATGTTTTGCCAATATAAGATGAATTGCATTCATCACAAGTGTATTTAGAAATAAGGCTCCCAAACTATCGTTATTTGTATCTTATTTACAAATGCATTTTATCATATATTGTAAATTTAGCCAAACAACCAGCCAATATATATATACCTTTGGTTTGCTTCCGCAAGCGTTTCACTCCACCTTAGAACCTACAATTTAACGTGGAATCCGAACTACACCCCACCAGAAACCCAGCGTCTTAACCACTTGGCTACCCATGGCTATCCAAGGTACCCATTTATCTACCAACGACTTTCTTTATTGTGTGGAAGGATGAACAGCTGGGTTTTGCTGCGCGCCGCCTGCCGTCACCGAGTCTTGATCCCGGGGCCAATGGATTTGTAGTCAGCGACACTAACCACTACACCATATATATATATATAATGTTTGAATTGTGATGCATTCCAAATACTCAAGCACACAATACGTATGAATTAACCCTCCAGAGCGCCCAGTGTTACTTTACTAATTTGTTCTGGCTAACACCAGACAATTTTATTCAGTTTCTAAAAAGACCTCCGGGCGTTAGAAGGTTAAGTTATACTCTACTATTATATATTTATAAAAACAAGTAATGATTAAAGGAAATTTATATTACAATTCAAACATTTTCAATTTAAAGATTTAGTGTGGAAAAAATGTGCAAAATTCTGCATTCAACTGATCTCTCTCTCTCTCTCTCTCTCTCTCTCTCTCTATATATATATATTATATATATATACTCGCATAACTTTTCAACCTTTCAGGTTTTCCATGCAATGATTCCTCATTTCACGAACGTCAGGCCTGTTGCCCTGGTGAAGTAGAGAGTTAGTTTCTTATACTCTCCAATTCACATAGCCATATACGAGTACTATATATATATATATATATATTTATATATATATATATATATATATATTATATATATATATATATATATATATATATATATATATATATATATTAGACTCGGCTCACTGTAACTGCACAGTACCAATATATAACTGCGTGTTTCTTGTATATTTTTTCGGGCCTAACTTCACTAAGTCAATAAAACCATATACTTTGTGGCATGAACAAAAATTAAATTCTAATTAATGAAATGAGAACGGAAACTCACACTTTAAAACAGTAATAATTTACTGAAATAAAGCAGCTTCAAACTTCATACTGAAACCCTTTTTCAAGTGAACGGTAAAGCCAGACTTCAACTGAATTGAGGAAGGTTAAAGTTTGAGTATGAAAACATTTTATTTCCAATGATGATCATAGTTGGGTTAATTTAACCTCCTTCGTAACGGTAAAGGTTATGTAACGGAGGGGACCTACAACTTTACGTGTGATTCGAACCACGGATCGCTACGGCATCTGGACGAGGGGCACGCAGTCACTCATCCAAGTAATGAAAAAACACAACCTCACGACATGACCACGAGTAGCTTTATTTACACAAAATTTTTTTCATTGTCGCTTTTTCCTATGAGTGTGTGAAATGTTTAGTTGAGGTAGAGAATGGAAACCATCTCTCTCCTGCATCAAATCCCGCAAACGAAGCGGGATGCTGCAGAGGGGTCGCCCGAAGGTTGATTCTGAACCGTCGTTCGAAGACATCAAGTAAAAAATTCAAGTGAGGGACTTCAGTTGGAGTAAGAGCTAAACATCATATTCTCGTCTTATAATATTGTGAGATGATATTATGAAGCGATGAATTTTGTATTTTATATACACGAGAGCCATTATAGAATGATGACATAGAGAGTTAGTTGGTTGGTATTGATGTAGTTCTTCGTATATATCGTATCTTGAACTTTGGAATTTCCCGCTTTTACACCTGTACTCGTAAATAGATAAAGTCTTTTTTGATAAGATAAATATTACAGTTTTTAACGTGTTACAATAATTTTAACATAAATAAACCAATGTTAATTGGTGTATTTATTTTATTTAATCTGGCTCTCAAGCTTTCCCTCCAACTCCAAAGGAAATAAAGAGTGCGTCATACTTCGAAGTACTGAATTGGTTATTGGCATGAAAAGACTATGGTATCTCCTTACTTATGGAATAATAACTGTCCTTTGAAAAGTGGTCAAAAAGCAGTCAACTTGCGATGCCATAATGTCCTTTCAGTGGTCATTTAATAAACTTTCCTCTCTGACCATGTTTTGTCACCCAGTGGACAAAAAAAAAATGCTTTTTAACACTTTATTTATTGAACAATATATATATATATATATATATATATATATATATATATATATATATATATATATATATATATATATATATATATATATATATATATATATATATAATATAATAATATATATATATATATATATATATATATATATATATATATATATATGGGGGAGGATTGGAAATGAGATGAAACACATCCTCCGTAAAATATTTTGTACCCATGCGCAAATGAACAAGGTAAAATGGTATGACCAAACGTTTATATGCTGTTTCTTTTTATGTTTGTAATTGGTTGTATTGGAGTGGCAGTTCAGTGCACAGAAGTATTGTCCTTGAAAAAAAGAAACCTGAAAATCATAATCTTTTATAGTTATGTTAATTTAACGTCACTTAATTCTACTGGGTAACCCAGTAACGCTTTTATAATGCATAACGCTATATGTAGTTCACGTTCTCATGCGGCGATATATACTGTATAGTGCAGTGGTTCTTAACCTTTTTACTACCATGCCCCCTCTAGGAATTGGTCCTTCCCTCCACGCCCCCCTTGGAGGGGGATACTTTTGCATTTTTTCATAAACTTCTCAATATTAGCCCATGCTCTCGTTAAGAGAATAACAAATACAAGTGTTTTTTCCCCAAGGGATCGCGCCCCCCCTGGAAATTACCTAGGGGGGCGCGCCCCCCAAGTTAAGAACCACTGGACTATAGTGTATACCTCGTTAACTTCGTTTACGTTCCGTGTGTTGGTCTCTCTTCACACGAAGGTAGGGTTGCCAACCGTCCTTTTTTGAAAAGGACAGTCCTTTTTGTAGATTTTTGTCCTTGTCCTTTCTTGAGTTCGGAAAGGACGCCATTTATCCTTTTCTGATAACAATCTTGTTCCAAACAACAGTTGTTTTATAACAAAACTTTTGTTTAAAAGGAAATAATTATAAAGTCTTAAGTCGAGTAACATTTTATAAATTCATTTCTTCACTTTAACGTTCCGTGTAGCGGAAAAGTATAAATTTTAAAATAAATATTGTTACCATAAATTTTGTCAATGCATGACTCAATGGGTCAATATCTGTATATCAATAAAAATATTTACTTTAAGAAAATATGCAATAAAAAAGCATGCAGTATAAATTGTAATAAATTATAAATAAAATTTTACTTCTTTCCCTAACCTTGTAGACAGTATATTGGAATTGATGTTCTTGTCCTTTTTTTCAAACTTCATGGAGTTGGCAACCCTACACGAAGGTCAAGCTGGTGGCCCCGCCTCTAGGCCTGGCTTGGTGGAGGAACGAGTTGCTCTCTTCCGCTCGCCACCGTATATAGCAAGGTACACCCGGCTCATCTGGTACCGTCCTGAGCCAGGTATCTAGTCATCTATTCAAGACTTCAACTTTGACCCCTGTAACGTTTCTGAGGTCCTTTGGAAGCTGGTTAAAAAGTCTTGTCCCCCAGACAACCAAGTTATTTTCCTTCGGTGTTAAGGAGGTCCCTTGTCGGGCCTTCAATTTGAGAACACTACACATTCTGCCTTTCGTATTTTCCAGCGTTGTTTGGATGGTAATTGGGTTTAGTTTGAGGTTTGGTACCAGTTTTTCGATCATTTTCCATATGTAGATTATGGTGTATCTCTTTTTTCTTCTTTCCAAGGAGTACAGATTTAGTTTACGTAGTCTTTTCCAGTAGTTGAGTTCTTTGCAGCCATAATTCTTGGCTGTGAAATGTCTCTGCATTTCTTCTAGTTTATTAATTTCTTCCTTTTTATATGAGGACGTCAAAACTGAGCAGTATTCAAGTTTTGGTGTACTGTCATTTATTTAAAATAGATTAAGCTACATACTACAAGCTCTTATCCCATCTCTGGTATAAATCGTTTGACATAATTAACTCAGAGTGATCTCAGTGCAAGCACCATGTCAGTGCCTATACTCTACTCAGTATAGGAGAAATTCTTCCTATAAAGCCTTATTCAAATTAATAGACAGATAGGGTGGTAGATAGAGGGGCAAACAGAAAGATAACTAAATACATATATACAAACAGATGGATAAGTAAAGGAACGCACGACTCTACATAAGCTATATCGCTACTTCCCTCCCGCCCCCCTCTCTCTCTCTCTCTCTCTCTCTCTCTCTCTCTCTCTCTCTCTCTCTCTCTCTCATAATGGCGCTAGGAAACGCGTTAAAAGAACGCAAAAACTATCCCAAAAAGGCTCGATCGTTTAAGCGTGAGTGAACATTTGGTAAAAAGGAGTTGGAACGACATCTTCATCCATCAAGCGAGTGTTGTCGAAACTCTTCTCTCTCTCTCTCTCTCTCTCTCTCTCTCTCTCTCTCTCTCTCTCTCTCTCTCTCTCTCTCTTATCCATCTCGTTCTTTTTCAACTAATAATGATAAAACTTTAAGACACACAAAAAAATACACTTCCACAAATACTCTTTCAACTTAATTTATCGGGGGTATGCGTTATATATATATATATATATATATGATGAATAAAACCACGAAGGAAAGGAAACACAAAATGGTGCTCAAGCGCTTTCGTCTAATGACATCCTCAGGAACACTGAGTGTTCCTGAGGATGTCATTAGACGAAAGCGCTTGAGCACCATTTTGTGTTTCCTTTCCTTCGTGGTTTTATTCATCATAAATTTTTCACGTGTTACCTTCGTGAAATAATTTTCATATATATATATCCTAACGTATACTATATATAGAGCACCCAAAAAATTCAAAAGCGAGTTTTATGAGAAAGGTATAAATGAGGAGTGGGCAAGATACGGCCCGCGGGCCGAATACAAGCATTAACAATATTCAATCCGGCCCGCCCTCGTTATCGACTAGAAATTACTAATAAAACGGCCCGCAAGCTGTCATACGACAAAACGTTGACGTACATTTATTATTTAATCTAAATCCGACAAACTTCTCCAGAAAATTTTTGAAGCCAAACATCGACACATCACTCAAGGCTTACAAGAGCCTTCACTCATCCCCTAGTCCCACTATGATAATAACTTAAATTTTACGCTATCGCTATGCGACTGATCTTGACAGGTTAGTACCCCATAATTTCAAGTTTAATTAACATCAAATTGTTTAAAATTCAATAAATAATTAAAATTAAAATACTAAAAAATATATTTCTATAATTTTTTTTTGTCCTACATACATTGTTAACTGTTCACTGGAAATGTTTTAAAGCCGTTTATATATATATATATATATATATACACCAGGTGTTACTTTAAGCTGTAATTATTTACAAACTCTATTATTATGAAGGCTAATTGCTCCGCGATTTTAGCCTAGTCTTTTTAAGTGGCCTTCCGATCGAAATAATTGCCCATCCCTGGTATATTACATGACAGATTATGCCCACCCCTGGTATACTATATGATAAATGATGCCCACCCAACCATTCAGAGAAAAAAATAATTCTTGGTTGCAACAAGCAAATAATTTAACATGCAATCGAAAATGACCAATTCA
Source organism: Bathynomus jamesi (assembly GCA_023014485.1). Lineage (NCBI taxonomy): Eukaryota > Metazoa > Arthropoda > Malacostraca > Isopoda > Cirolanidae > Bathynomus > Bathynomus jamesi. Next base: position 91,060 of record JAJOZX010010880.1, read on the forward strand.
ACCATGTAAATTTGCAGTGGTGGGCACGCGCAACGATTTTTGTAGCGCCGCAGCCGCAACCGCAACTCTGCTGAAATAGTTGCGCCGCACGCGCAAGCGCAACCCTTTTCAAAAAGTTGCGCCGCAAGCGCAAGCGCAACCAAAAACGTTGCGCCGCAAGTTGCGGCGCAACTGCCCACCTTTGTAAATTTGTTATACCAAAAAAATAAGCATGGTCAGTGCAATGTTGGCATGCATGGTTCAATGAATTACTTGTATATGAGTGTGTGTGTGTGTGTGTGTGTGTGTGTGTACACTGAGGGTTGACAAAAGTTGCTAAATAGTAAATAATAACAGATTTATTGAATCAATATATTTAAAATCGTGTTGCTTTCCCCTTTGAATTATGCAAAGCTGACACACATTCTGGCATTCCATTGATGAGCTTTGCCATTTGTTCTTGAGGACAATCATTGCGTTGTCTGTTTATTTTTGTCAAACTCTGTATATATAATATATTGTATATGATTTATATATGCCCATCTGTTTGAATATATATGAGGAAATAGTTAGCCATGCATTTTGGTTTTTTAACCTGGATTATTTTGTGTGTGTGTGTGTGTGTGTGTGTGTGATGTACTACGAAACAAGCCTGCTAGTTGGCATGGTTGATCCGATAAACGTCTTTCAATAACAGCACGAGTCAGTGAAATGGACACCACTGGAAAAAAAAAAATATATATATATATAATATATATATACAGGGCGTCCCAAAAAAATGTATACACACTTTAAATACTTATAAAGGCAGTGTTTATTAAAATACATTTCATTTTCAAAATGTAATAGAATCTACAGACATTATTTAATTGTTTTGTCAACGCCTGTTTTCAAACTGACGTCCGTTCTGGTCCAGGCACTGCTGATAACGCGAAGCAATGGAATCGCAAACATCACGAAACATTTCGTTTGGTATTTGTGTGCATTCTCGTTCAATGGCTGCTCTCAATTCAGCGACTGTTGCAGGTTTTATAGCGTAGACTTTGTCTTTTAAGTATCCCCATAAAAAAAGTCTAGTGGTGTGAGGTCTGGTGAACGCGGAGGGTATTCTACGAAACCCCTTCGTCCAATCCACATCCACATCGTGTAAGTACCACTCGCAATACTCCACTCTTCGGTCCGAATCATCTTCATTAATAGCATGGACTAATCTTGGAATGTAACTTTTCCATTGACAGCGCTTCAAAATGCGTTGGACAGACGATTCTGAAATTCCTACCTCACGACTCGCTTGCCGCACAGATTTTCTTGGACTTTGGTGATACGTTTCCAGTACTCTTTCTTGCTTTGTGGGGCTTGTCGATGTCCGTGGTCTTCCGGAACGCTTCTTGTGGACATTCTGAACAGTTCCATCGGCTTCAAACTTATCTCTAATTCGAGTGATGGTAAGTCGCGTTGGTGGATCTGTTTGAAACTCCCTCCTAAACTGTCTTTGCACTTCAACTGCGTTTTCACACTTCCAGTAGCATTTTAGAATGAATTTCCTTTGTTCAAAGCTTAGTCTGACTGCCATTATTAATTCTAATGGGTTTAACTTGGAAAGAAAGAAACGTCAATTGAGCTATCAGCTGTTAAAGTGTGTATACATTTTTTTGGGACGCCCTGTATACTGTATATACAGGGTGCCCCCAAAAAACTATATACACTTTATAGCATCATATATTTTATAATTTAAAAAAAAAAAACAATATATTGTTATAGCAATTGCTAATGAAAGGTAAATTATTAATCTAATTGATCAAAATGTTATTGCGAGTTGTTTGCATATAAAATTTAATTAACTACGCCAAGTGCTCAAAATGTTCAAAATGCCGCCGGAGAACATTTTGAGCACTTGGCGTAATTAAATTTTATATGCAAACAACTCGCTATAACATTTTTATCACTTAGATTACTAATTTACCTTTCATTGGCAATTGCTATAACAATATTGTTTTGGTTTTTTTTAATTATAAAATATATGATGCTATAAAGAGTATATAGTTTTTTTGGGGACACCCTGTATATCATACAGACCGTGCATGGAACAAGGAACTCTTCTGGGAAAATTAAATCCACTGTAGTCCGAATAATTTTCCCAGAAGTGTTCCTTGTTCCATGCACGGTCTGTGTGTAACAGAAGTTTCTCAGGCGACCATTCTGAGTTGTATCATTCATATATATATATATATATGTGGCCTAAACGCTGGGTTGCTGGTGGGGCGTGGTTCGGATTCGACGTTAAACTGTAGGTTTAAGGTGGAGTGAAAAGCTTGACCTTTGTCAGAATGAACAATTCGGGCGGAAGCTAACCAAAGGTTAGTTCTTCGAAGCCAAAAATGTTTTTCTTCATTTTTTTCAGCTTAATACGCATGCGCACTGCGCAGGGTCGCTGGGCATGTACCCATAACGTCGAAAGAAGTTTTACTAACATCTTCATTAAGTTAAATAAACCTATCCTATCCTAACCGAACTTAATATAACCCATCGTGGGCATTTGTCGGTAAAATCGATGCCCCATTGTCGATGATATATTCAACGTACAGATTCCATAGGCCTATATCTTTACTCAAATTCTCACTCTGAGTATAACTAAATTATAGTCGCGAATGTTAACTAAACCTATCGGAAATTATAGGATCATATTATCACTCAAAGAAATCCTCCAAGCTGATCCAGGGACTGGAACCAGCGTGCTAAATCAAATACGGGAGCCTTGCTCTTCCTAAATCGCAAATAATAAAAATCATTGCATTTGATGTACTGTGATCTCACAAAAGGTATGTAGTTAGCCACCATACTGATCATTCCTGATACATTTTACGATCGTATAGTTATTTAACTAAAAAAAGGTACCGTGAGGAAAAGTGCGTGCACCGTACTAATTTCAGCACGCCTTGATGCTGATCCAAGGATTTGTGTTCTTTCATATAAATTAACCTTTTTTTTATCAGCATTGTCAGCAGTTGGGCAAAGTTTGATCAACATATATAGGCTAAAGAAATGGACTCTTCACTGTTTCCCCTCCATCTCCAATTCTCAACAAAAGTGAATTGGTTACAACCAATACAAGATTCGTATAAAAGTATCACCTCTCTCGTCCTTTATGGAATATTGATTTAAGTTTACATAAACCAAATACGGTGAAAAGTAATAGAGATTTAAGGGAAAATAGACAAACAATATATTCACCTTCCTTCTTTTTGTTTTTGCTTTCTCTCCACAAACATAATTTTCAAATATGAGCATGGTTTCAATGTCACTGTTCTTGGGCCCGGGTATTAAGGAGTTTAAAAAAGATAATTTAGCTTAATTTCTCTTTCGTAATAATGGTTTCCGGCAAGCAAGGACTAAAGAAAATAGGCAAAAAATTTGTAATAAAAAATAATAATATATGGCCCGCCACATAAATACATAAATACAAACTATTTGAATATACAGTGCTGCGGGACAAAATTTAACCTAATATAGTGTCTCAACATCATATATAAAGTAAATTTACACACACACACACACACACACACCGGCAATTGGATGATCCCGGGTTCGATTCCTGGGAGGTGCCTCATTTTTTCATTTGCTCGATCTCTCTCCTCATCTTGTGCGGACGCTCTTCTACACAAGCGTCGTTTTTACACACACACACACACACACACATATATATATATATATATATATATATATTTCTTCAAATGGCAATTATTTTAAACGAAAGAAATGACATTGAAAAATGATGATACCAAAAAAAACCTTTCATTTCAACATTAAAAGAAAAGATGACAAAATGCTTTATTAATATTTATGAATGTAACAAATAAATAAAAAACGCAAAATATATAATCACTTTTTACTTCGTGGCACTCTGAGACAATTTTCCCTCTTATTTTTTTTTATTTTAAGGGGGAGGGGAGAGACGGTTTTGGCACTTTTTGGCACCTCTTGTGACAGTGATTCATGGGAAGACATTTCTTTATCCTTATATAAAACTATGTATGGGTGAATCGGTTTCTGGAAAAGCAAATATAGTGGTAACAACTTTGAAGTATCTTAAACAGTATGTATATATATATATATATATATATATATATATATATATATATATATATTATGTATGGATGAATTTCACAATTAAACACGTAAAATGAATGAATGATGCAAATCCACAAGGAAAAAAGAAAAATGATTCCAAGGCCTTTCGTGTATTCAGAGGTACACCTCGTCAGGGTGTATTTAGGGTGTATTCGTGTATTCAGAAGCACACCCTGACGAGATGTACCTCTGAATACACGAAAGGCCTTGGAATCATTTTTCTTTTTCCTTGTGGGTTTGCATCATATATATATATATATATATATATATACACTGGAGTAGATATGAAATAGCTTTGAAACTGTATAAACAATACAGGAGGATTACATGAATAAAGCCTCTTAAGCATTTGGTAATATCAGAAGCATCTACTTTAGAGGGAAATCCTTATTACATGAAAGGACTCGAAACCACTACTCTCGTTACTAGTTATTATCTTTGTCGGAAAGTATTATTATCATCAATAGGCTTTTGACTCTCTATTAATTGAGTCTAAAGAAGTTTAACCTTTTGATTGTGTATATATATATATATATATATATATATATATATATACAAACTCAGAATGGTCCCCTGAGAAACTTATATGTTAAACACAGACCGTGCATTACTTATTCGGACCATAGTGGATTTAATTTTCCCAGAAGAGTTCCTTGTTCCATGCACGGTCTGTGTTTAACACATATATATATTATATATATATATATATATATATATATATATATATATATATATATATATATATATACACGTGTGTGTGTGTGTGTGATTATAAAAATGTAATTTCAGGTAGACTGGTACCGGTATATAATAATGGAAGATTAAACCATCAGATGGGATATTATGTTAAAAATATATAGAACAAATTTTATTAAGAGACAGGGGTTATTCATAGTAAAAGCGGAAACTCCGCCTACTTTTGACATTATGCCAATAGTAAACGAGAATTTTTGGGTATGTTCCAAAGGCGGCCAATCAGCGCTCAGCAACCCATTTATCATTCGGTGATGTCCACATTTTGGGAAGAAAATCTTGAATTAGGAATTCTCGTGGGAAAACATGGCGACTCTGCAAACACAAAAAAATAAACATCATCAAAGTGGTCTTTTGTAATAATAATAATAATATTAATAATGATAATAATAATAATAATAATTCCGTGGTAAATAACTTCAATTAACCTTACTTAATAACTTAACCTAACTTCATCAGTGAAAAAGCACAAAAGTACTCCACTTGAATTGACAATTTCAAACAATGGCATAGCTCAGTGGTACTCATTGCGCGGCTCGCGAGCCAAATGCGCTATATATATATATATATATATATATATATTTGGCTCGCGAATCGCCCAATGAGCAGAGCTGGGCACTTGCGGTTTTTTTTGCGGTACTGCGGTACTGCGGTACTACCGTGTTGGTCGGTACCGCGGAAAGTACCGCGGGAAATTTGAATGCGGTAGCGGTACTGCTGTACTTTCAGCGATCCTTTGCGGTACTGCGTTATGCGGTACCGGTTTGGTAGTGCGGTAGTAGTACCGCAGTACCGCAAAAAAACGGGCAAAAAAACGCAAGTGCCCAGCTCTGCCAATGAGTACCACTGGCATAGCTTGACGATTCTTTACAGGGAATCGATCAAGATTGGAAGTAATATTATGGTTCCTTCTTGTGTCTCATTTTCAACTCACAAAGATTCTGAACATGAACAAAGTTTACAGTTTAACCTAGTTCCTCCACGCTACTACAAATTCTCCCGCGTTTTTAAATCAACACAAAAAAAAAAGCAGGAATGTCAATAAGTTTACAAAACAGCCACCAAAATTTTGAACTTCACATCCGGACCCAGTGAGTCAAAATTGTGAATTTGCATTTAAAAAAATGTAAGTGTTTCGTGAACTTAAAGTAAATGTTAAGTTTGCATTGGATTAAAAATTTCTCTTCATAATTTTTTTTCATAAAATTAGTTGTATTTAGTAAATACGAGCGTGCGAGGATTGACGATAGATATAAATAGACTCTTCCAAATATTAAGGGAATCTAGGTCCTTTTGAAAGGACTCGGACGAATTACTTTGAACTACGCTGGCTGGTGATCCACTCCACAAATTAACAATACGATTGAAGAATAAATGTTTAGCTTCATTACAATTAAAATGTTTACCCACTAATTTCAGACCATTACCGCGAGTTCTATTTGCATTTCTGAAGGTGACATATATCACCAACTTAATAATTCATTTCTATTAAACATTAGTATAATGACGACAAACTTATACAGTATATATATATATATAACAATTATTATATTTATATATATATATATATATATATATATTATATATATATATATATATATATATAATCTTAGGATTTATTGGTAGATCACTGGAATTTAAGTCGGAGAAAACAATGATAACATTATATAATTCCTCAGTACGCCCCCACCTGGAATACCGCGTTCACTTCTGGTCCCCATATTTACGACAGGACGTATACGGAATGGAGAGAGTGTGCGCAGTGACGGGCTACAAATATGATTCCAAGACTTAGAAACAACTCATACGCTGCTCGTTTAGAAAGGTTAAATTTATTCTCACTCATAAAAAGGCAGATTCAGGTAGATTTAATCCAGGTGTTTAAATTGATTAAATGTTTTGATAATGTCGACGTCAAAAAATATTTCACCTTCAGAAATGCAGATAGAACTCGCGGTAATGGTCTCAAATTAGTGGGTAAGCATTTTAATTGTAATGAAGCTAAACATTTATTCTTCAATCGTATAGTTAATTTGTGGAGTGGATTTCCAGCCAGCGTCGTTCAAAGTAATTCGATCGAATCCTTTAAAAAGGACCTTCATGTTTATTTTGCCTTAAAACCCCAAGTTAGAAGCTTTAGCGAAAGTATTGTAGAATATTTTCACTCCAATTCTTTCTTCTTTACTTTAAAATTATCACTTTATCTTTACATTTCTTTCCTTTCTTTTAACCTCCTTTCTTTCAACCTCCTTTCTTTCAACCTCCTTTCTTTGCTTTGTTTTAAAACTTTCACTTGTCTTGAAATTTTCTTGCATCTTCTAACCTTCCTTCTTAAGCAGACAGCCTCGTAAGGACCAGAGGTCTGTTGCTATTTGGTGTCCTTTATATTCCTTTGTAATTATATATACACAGTATATACACCTTGGTTAACCTTGGCTTAGCTTCCGCCCGAATTGTTCATTCTGACGAAAGTCAAGCTTGTCACTCCATCTTAGACCTACAGTTTAACGTGGAATCCGAACCGCGCCCCACCAGCAGCCCAGCGTCTTAACCACTAGGCTACCCAGGGTACCCATTTATCTACCAACCATTTCTTTATTGTGTGGAAGGATGAACAGCTGGGTTTTTGCTGCGAGCCGCCTGCCGTCACCGGGTCTCGATCCCAGGGCCGATGGATTCGTAGTCAGCAACGCTAACCACTACACCACCGAATCAGTACTTTCAGTGAAGTAACAGTGCATTCCTACAAAATTTTATAGATACGTTGAACGTCAGTTACGAATTTTAACGTAACTTTTGTGTAACATTGAATTCACTGTGCAACATTAACGTAACTTTTCCAGTTTAACAAAAGTAAAATCCTTTTCCCTCTATTTTGTTATCCATAACTTTTTGTTGTTACGAAAGTAGTACCAAAATTTCCCTCCGTAACAATTTCGTAACTTTTTCCTCTTAGCTGTGTAACTTAGACGTAACGTTTTAAAGAATGAAAACGATATAAATTCTTCCAAATAAATATAACTTACTCAGTATAAGTTCCTATAACTTGTAATAGGGTCCTACATAAAATGCATAGTAGCCTATATATTATATTATAAAACTATAATTCTTTTCAAAATAAGATAACTAGATGTTTTCTTGCTTATATTTAGCAATTATACGTAATTATGTATTACTGTTTAGGTGCCTGGCGTAAGACAAAAATAATAAAGGCGTTATACAGGGTGTATCAAAAGCATTTCTGAATATTCATTACGTGGTATGATTTTTTTCATAATCGTAGAATTTGCATTACAGTATATCTTCACTCTGAATGAAAAATCCTGGAATGTAATTTTTGAGATCTGCTCTGTTTGCGCATGCACGCTGGTCTTGTTTCGGTCAGTTCACAGTTTACATGAGGAGGTGCACGAATGACAACTCTTCAAAAATTAATTTAAAGGAACACGTTATAAATAGTTACATTATATTACAGACTTTTGTCAGTTATATTAAAAGTTAATACACTTGAGCAGATACAGTATAAAGTGATAAATACACAATGAAATTCGGTTACATGCAAATTTGAGCCTGAATATATATATATATATATATATATATATATATTATATATATATATAATATATATATATATATATACGTGTACAGGGTGGGCCGTAAGTTTCCATACATAGGAAAAATAAACATTTTTTTTATGGACAACCATTTTTATTTATATAATATGCTCTACATGGTTGCCATTGTTTTGAAAACACATTTCAATACGTGTTCCCCACTGTTGATGAACACGCATTAGCACAGTTGACGTTATGCTTGTAATGGCGTTGGTGATACGTTCCTTTAGATGATTTATGTCTCGTATCTTTTCCTGATACACCATGGCCTTCAAGTGCCCCCAAAGATAGAAATCAAGGGGGGGTGAGATCTGGGGATCTGGGAGGCCACTCCACAGGACCACGCCGACCAATCCAAGCATCCGGAAACTGCTGATCCAAATACCGACGCACGTGAAGACCATAATTTAAATTTTCCTATGTATGGAAACTTACGGCCCACCCTGTATATATAATTCAGTGGCGACTCCAGCTCTTCAAGACTACTCGGGCTCTTTTTAAATTTTCAAGTCTACATATGAGCCGACATTTAAATGCATGACAATAACTTAAGATTATCAATAAAATAAATAAATACATACCTCGGTAAAAAAAATTATTTGAATTTTATTTACTTGAACATAAAGTCGAAGCGTCTTGGTTTTAAAGCAAATTCCTTTAATATTCGGTCATGTAATTCCTTTTTGCTTTCTAAATCAATAAGTATTTCTTTTTCAATTGAAGTCCTAGCCCAAGGCAATTGAAGGCACGCTTATCGAAATGTAAAAAGTTACCATGTATCGCCAGAATTAAAAATTGTGCCTCAACAAGGCCGAAGGATATAAGCCCGAGTTGAAATGTTTTTTCTTTATAAAAAAAATTAATAGGAGGAAAAACGTATTTTATTTAATGAGAATTAGAAGAAGGACTATTATGTAACCGTATGCAAGCAAATAATTATTCATTAAAAGAACTTTAAATATACGATATTACTTATACTTTCTCGGGCGTAATGTCTTGCGCCCGAGTAAAGGATCTTGAAAGATTACACGAAAACTTAATGTGTCAATATAGTTTTTTTATAGGTAGTAAGGGTATCTAAATGCGCTCAAAATTTGCTTGCGTGACGAAGGCTAGACAGAAAAATAGTAACATACTACCAGCCAAAAACCATTTTTACAATTTGTATTTAAAACTTTTTTTTAAAACTTAAATCTATAAATACACAATTTTATCTCTCATACTTCTTGCCCCTTGCCTCTCGGGCTCAGCCCGAGAAGCCCGAGTGCAGGAGTCGCCACTGATATATATATATATATATATATATATATATATACTGTATATATGTTATAGTCAATGTCTAAAATCAAGCAATTTGTAACTTAATTGAAATTTTAGGCAATGTGTTAAATTGCGATACACACAAAACTTAACCTAACCTCTCTGGTAATGCTGCATAAGTATGACCACTGTATTTCCCAATATGTTCCCTAAAAATGAGTAGGTTAGGTTAGGTTAGGTTAGGTTTTGTGTGTATCACAATTTGACATATTGCCTAAAATTTCAGTCAATTTATAAATTGCCTGATTTCAGATATTGACTGTAATATATATATATATATATATATATATATATATATATATGCACACATCGTATATGTGTGTGTGTAAGATTCATTCTTCAGAATTGTACATATCACAAAATGTTCTGTAATTTCCTTTATTTTTATAATATTTTTACTTTCTTATTAAATTTCCTCTTTACCACTTTGAGTGTTTCAATTTTCTTTCCAAAATATTGTGTATTTTTAAGTACATACTTGTTACGATAACGTTACACATGCAACAATTACATGAAAGTTACTGACAAAAAAAAAAATAATACGGCAACGTTACGGGGAAAAGATGCTTTAAGTAAAATTACGCCTAAGTTACGCCTAAGTTACGGAATAATCCGTAACAGTAATTAAAATGTACATACTTATATCTAGAACAAAAATTTCCTTTATTCTTCTACGTTCGGACAGATAGACAGGAATAGTAGTCCGACAGATAAACAGATAAAGTACATGTACGGTCAAATGGGGGTCAGCCTCCCCATATAAGTATTTGAAAATCAAAGAAGACAAATGAGTATAATCGACATTTGGTAACTGAAACAAACTTTTATAAATGAGGTACTTTTTTAGCGTTGTTTTATTTATTTATCGGTTTTCTCAATGGCAACACTTTTAGCTTATATATATATATATATATATATATATATATATATATATATATATATATATATATATATATAGGGTGGGCCAAAAGTCTGTTGCCCCGAAAAAAAAAAGTAATGCGTCGAGGCAACAAACTTTTGGGCCACCCTGTATATATATATATATATATATATATATATATATATATATATATATATATATATATATATATATATATTGAATTGAATTGAATAACCTTTATTATTAATAAAATAAATACAGTACTTTTACAATTAACAATAACATAAATATATGTGAAGTTGGACAATTTGTTTTAGTTAATTTGGGCCCTTAAGCTTTAGGCTTTACTGGGCTCTTAATTAAAAATAAAACAGATAGTTATTATTAATAATAAAATAAATCATGAATAAGAATTATTAATTAGAGATATGTATTAATCTTAACTTATTATTATCGATATAACAAATACAAAGTCATTAGTAAAGGTATTATACCAATACCATATAAAGAAATCAATATTAGACACGAGAGATAAATAGATGAACAATCATGAGTAATGTATCTTTAATCCTAGATTACACACGAGAAATGAATACACAATAGTAGTGTACATTAATCCTGAATTTTTATTAGTATGCCATTATTAATGGAGATTTCAACTTGGTTTTAAATGAATTTACATTCATAATATTTTTTACATCAGCATTTAAATCATTCCATATTTTCAATCTAATGAAAATGGGTAGTTTTTGAGATGAAGACAATCTAAATTGAGGAATTACATGCTTTGATCTATTTCTGGTCTGTTATGAGTGGATTTCTTTATGAGTTACAAAATATCCATTTATCCATGTAAGTTGATGATTTTGTTCTTACACTCGTAAATAAAAATAAAATGTGCCAATTTGGTTACATCATTGAGCTTTGGTAGTTTTAGCTCTTTAAATAATGCACTAGAGTGATCAAGGAAATCAGCATCAGATAATAACCTTATTGCTCGTTTTTCGATAACAAAGATACCGTTTAAAGCGTTGTTAGCGTTGTTATATATATATATATATATATATATATATATATATTATATATATATATATATATAAGCAAAAAACCACAGGGAAAAGGAAACACGAAGTCCGAGCGCTTTCGTGATATATTCACATCTTCAGGGACAAGAATGAACTATTTCTATTTCTATTTCTTTCTTGTCCCTGAAGATGTGCATATATCACGAAAGCGCTCGGACTTCGTGTTTCCTTTTCCTTTTCCCTGTGGTTCTTTGCTTATTAAAAAGATCACGTGTTGCTTTGTGATTTCTTTGTATATATATATATATATATATATAATAATATATATATATATATATATAGGCCTATATAAGAATACATTGAATCTTTTTATACAATAACGATGAAAGGTTTTGACGTGGGACACCCATTATCCCGATCAAATCCCCCAACCCCCACCCTATATTGGGGAAGAGTTATAGGGAGAGTAGGGTTGGGGGGAGGGGGGGAATCGAGTGAGAGAGTCCATCGCTGACCCTTCTTACCATGGACAGTTCACTCCAATAAGCCGATGACGTCATCAATTCATCTTCTCCTCATTGGTCAATTTAGAACCAATCAATAGGCATTGCGCTTCAGCTATAATTTTTTTGCCTGTGTCAAATGAAACAATATATATATATATATATATATATAACTCTTTAATAAAAATCAATTCAAACTCAAAACATGTTAAAAACATGTCTGAATGTTACATTTATCATAACTAAATGTACACAATTAAGACTATTAATTAATTGTTCCGTGGAGAATGTTTCAAAGTTAAGAAAAACATTAAAATTGATTGTTGAATGTTGTTTGAAACATGTTTAGAGATGTTTGAATAGCTAAAATATCCTTACACCGTAAAAGAATTCCAAAAGTATTCCAAAATTGTTCATAGTATTCCAATAAAAAAAAATAAGGTATTCAGTACTGAAGTTATTATAATTCATTCAATATTAAAACAATTAATAATGCGTATTATTATTATTATTATTATTATTATTATTTAATTAATAATTGAAGCAAATAAAAGCATTTTTATGCAGTATTTTCAAGACGTGTTGAAAAATTATTATTTACATCTAGTTGCTATGGTAACTGTGTTTATGTTATATTTTCTCAGAAAATATATATAAACGAAGTCATAATGCATCCCCTCTCTCTCTCTCTCTCTCTCTCTCTCTCTCTCTCTCTCTCTCTGATGTCTTTCCTATTACCTTCACTTAACACTCGATTCACGTCAGAATGTAATCGAATGAGGAAGGTCGCGTTTTTAAAGGGCCTTATCGTGTGTCGATTCCAATTTTCGACGAACTAAGATTGTAGAATCTTCTCCCCTTCTCTCTCTCTCTCTTCTCTCTCTCTCTCTCTCTCTCTCTCTCTCTCTCTCTTTCTCTCTCTCTCTCTCTCTCATGAACTATATCATATAACGAACTCAAAAGGAAATATATACATATACACTGTATATATATATATATATATATATATATATATATATATTTTTTTTTTTTTTTTTTTTTTTTCGAGTTTTCAAATTATATATAGGCCTATATATATAGACTGAGATATGTATATATATGAAATTACGGTGCTCTTCCAATATGTGCTCTACCGCGAAACTGTGATCTACCATATTCCAATACGTGCTCTACCGTGAAACTAGCCTTATAAGGCTAACTAACTAAAATATCATGACTTAACCTAACCAATCGTTAGGTCAACTATACGCCCTTGACGATTGGTTAGGTTAAGTCGTGATATTTTCGTTAGTTAGCCTTATAAGGCTAACTAACGTACCTGCTGCTAATCCGAATAATCTAAGGTAGATCACGTATTGGAATGTAAATTTTAAGGTAGAGCACATATTGGAAGAGCACCGAAATTACTTTGCGTATGCAAGTTTATTTTATAAAAAGAGGGGTCTAAAGGAAGTGATAACCACCCCGCACTCCCAGGTTCACCCCCCCCCCTAGGTTTAAAATAATCCAGTCCTGGTTTACATGGTTAGTGATATTTTTGAAAAGCGTCATTTGGTGCCATTTATAAGGAAGCTTATGTGTAGTGGGTACACTGTCACATGAGGTTCTTTTAGAGAAGGTTGACAAAATTAAATAGACACCACGATGATTGTCCTCAAGAACAACTGGCAAAGCTCATCAGTGGAATGCCAGATCGTGTGTCAGCTTTAAACAACACGATTCTAAGTATATTAATTCAATAAATCTGTTATTATTTAGTCACTTTTATTATCAAATTAAAAACTATGAAAAAAAAAACAAAAAAAAAATCCTAGGTGTCTATTTAGTTTTGTCAACCCTCTGTATAATCCTTCGTTGGTGAAAAGTTATAAAATGTATGGAACACACAACAACAGTTACTTGTTTATGAACTAACAATTCGTGGATGCAATTCGAACATGAGTAATATAGAATAAATATAAGGAATAGAGTGAATTTGTGACCCACTTCTATATTACATGTAGAGGGGTGATTCAAAAATTCTGCCTCGAAGGTATTTATACTATAGTTATTTTTTTTTTATGAGGCAGAACTTTCGAATCACCCTGTATGGTACATATAAATTCTGTTCTAGAACAGTTTAACTATAAAAGTGCCAAAATTTGAAATAGAATCATGACAGTACTAGCTACAAAGAAATATCAAGCGAGGACAAGCATGAGCGAGGACTACGCAGCATAAGGCGAAGTAAAAGCGCCTAACAACCATTTACACAGCACAGAAGGACACGATTTAGGCCTAAGTTTGAGGCAAAGGAATAATTTGCTTTGCCTTTCCCCTCGTGCCACAATTGACCATTGGCGAATTTTTTTTACTGAGGGGGAATGAGGACATACAGCATTCAGTAAAAGAAACTTCAGATATATATTTTTAGGACTTAATTCTTCAGTATCACGTTCATAGCGCGGTAACAATATATGAAAAATGTTTAAGTCAAATTTCGAAATGTGCTCGAGTGTGTGTGTGTGTGTGTGTGTGTGTGTGTGTGTGTGTGTGTATCAAAAGTAATTTCAGAAGAACGTTGCTTCATTTATTTTTGTTTGGAGATTCAAGGCCTCGTAAGGAGTGCCGAGCTAAACCCGAGACATCTTTAAAACAAAAGAAGAAAAAATAAACACAAATGATCAGCCCCAGAATAATACTCCGACCCTCTTCAATGACCTTCGTATAAGTCTCAAAGCTTCTAAGCTATTCGGGATGGATAGAAAAAACGAGAAAAGACTTTACGTAGAGTGCCAGAAAGACGAGGAAATTTGAACCTTACGCGAATATTCCATAAAGATGGTTTTGAATGAAGTTTTGGTGGCGTTTGTTCAGTCCCTGTGAATCGTAGTACAGCGAGGCTCCTGGTCCATCGGCTAGTTGAAAAACGGTCCGCTTCTATGGTTTAAGTCTGACTTCTCGACGTATCATTTTTCTCTGTGCTATAATCCAAATATTTCCTCGCAGGATAAAGTAGTGGTTCTTGCTGTATCCTACATTCGCAAACATTTTGCTCTACGTTCTTCCATTTTATAAAGTTTATGTGTATGTACGTATCTCTTTCAATATTTGTTATCTTCGCGTATATATACATACAGTATATACAGATCTGAGGTGAACCAGTATTATTTACAAGCAATATATTTCTTTCACAAAGTAAACGAGATTTACAAATGACAGTCTTGCATTGTATTATGCATAAAAAATATATACTAAAGTATTAAATTCGCCATCAACTGTTCCGCCATTCGCATGTATATGGAAAAATTTAAAAAAAGATCCACTCGCCCGATGTGTTCAGATAACGGACAGTAGCGAAGCCCGCAAGACCCCCTTGGGAGCCACAAAGACATGGCCTGGCCCCCCCACGGCCAGTCCATCTTGGCCTCTGACACTATTCTGGCCATTCAGGGACCACACGCAGCAGGAGCATTCGTTCCAGCTGATAAAATGGGCTTGGAATGTCCAGACCGCATTTCGGGATAAGTTCCAAGGGAAAAAATAGCCCTTCAGAAGTTGTCTGCTAGGCTTATATATATAAATATTAGACTGAGGCGGTCCTAAATAAGGCATTTTATTTATTTCAATTTTACGTCCTCTATGGTGTATATATATATATATATATAATTATATATATATATATATATATACACACACTCGTGTGTGTGTGTGTGTGTATATATATATATACAGTATATATATATGATTAAACTATTATTTTTATTTCAGATTTTCATATATGGCAAATTTTCTTCTTTTGAGGAAATGGAAATAGACAAAGGAAGTGGATGGGTCAGTTTATGATATCCGTCAAAGAGGGTGGCCGAGTGTAGGGTCCTCTTAAACCAGACTTTATTTACTTCAAGACACACACACACACACACACACACACACACACAATGTATATCTCTGTACACATAAACAAAATCAACTAAATTGACAAACATTTATATACAAAGGGTTGACAAAAATAAATAGACACTTTCAGGATTTTTCCATACTTTTCCTTTGATAATAAAAGTCAATAAATAATAACAGATTTATTGAATCAATATATTTAGAAGCGTGTTGCTTTCACCTTTTCCATTATGTAAAGTTGAAACACGTTCTGGCATTCTATTGATGAATTTTGCCATTTGTTCTTGAAAAACAATAATCATAGTGTCTATTTACTTTTGACAACCCTTCGTATAAAAGCACCAAAAAGAAAAAAAGAAATTGAAGGATTTTTAATTTCGACTTTTTAGTTTGGAAAAATACAAAATAAATAAAAAAGGATTCAGAAAAAATTACGCCAAAATATGATAATTTAAAAAAATTTAGAAAATAATAAACCCCCCACACACACATAAAAATGAGCCTCTAGGTAAACTATAATATATATATATATATATATATATATATATATATATATATATATATATATATATAGTTCCACATATTTTAACAGCCATTTCCTCCCTTTTGGAAACCTTCTACTGTTGGCCGCTTTTTGGCTTCAAGAAGACCATCATAACAGTTCCATTTGTCAGTTGTAAATTATTGGTGGCACTTCCTAAGATATTCTCAATAATTCAGAAGACCATCGGCTAAAATGCTCTCACCCTTTTTAACGCCCCATTTTACTGAAAATTTGGGTTCCCAAAACCATTATGCAGCCTTTTTTTTTGAAGGAGAGTTCTCGTGTGTGTGTGTGTGTGTGTGTGTGTGTGTGTGTGTGTGGTTTACTCCTCTGTATATTTGTCCCTTTTTGCATTTTGCAAATTAGATCTTTTTAAAATTTTTCATTATTGTGCGTTTTTCACGATGGGTTTTTTATTTCGCTTTGAAGCCTTCTACATACATACATATCTTTTGTGTGTGTATATATATATACATAATTCTTTTTTAACACGTTAATTATTGTTACTCGTAACTGCTGCATAACAATTCCGTAATTTTTTGTCAGTTACTCTAACGTAACTTACGTGTAACTTTACTTTCTTTTTATGCGGGAAAGAAGAACCAAGGGCGAACGCCCGCAAAAGTGCCTCCCCCGATCCCCCCACCGTGGAAGGAGAAGGAGAGAGCCGAAATCAAGATCCAGAATGATGCCATTTTGCTCTCTCTTTAATTGTGAAAAGATTATGTAGTGTGTAAGATGCCTGTATAATAGAGAGAGAAGCTTGTGTTTTGTGAACATCTGGACTGCTCACAGGGTAGATGAGACACGGAAAAAGATCAGCTAAGGAGGACAGTAACAGGAGAAACGGGAGTTCCAGCACTCTATCTCCTGCCTAACGTCTCCTCCGGAGTACTTCCCTAGTTGATTGGTGTCTACATTCTTCTCCATAACGTAACGTTAACGTAAATTTTATCAGTAATTTTTATAGAATTTTTGCATGCGTAACTTTTCCGTAACAAAATATATACATAAAATAAGCAATATTTTTGAAGGAAAACTAAAATACACAAAACAATATATAAGAAATAATCACACAGCATACTTAAAAATACATAAGAATAACAAATCATCAAGATATATATAAAAAAATCTCAAATAAACTATAGGACCTATATAAAAAGAATCCTGAAGCATAAATCCATATATATATATATATATAATATAATAATAATAATAATAATAAACACACATTTAACCCCAATTTTTAAACATACATTTTGTCCACGATTTCTGAACAGTTTATATATTTAACATGTTAAATATAATGTTCAATTATGCCTACATACGATTGAAGATAAGTAAAAAACAAAAATTACAATTCAGAACTTATCTATAAAACAGAAGATATATTTTACGTAGAAAATATTTAACAACAAAAATTACATCACTAAATTCAACAATAGCACATCGCACACTTACAAACGTAAGTCAAGTGAACTTTGATAATTTTTTAAGTACAGTACATTAATTCAGACTCAAATTCTATAAGTAACCAAACATCAATGCGTAGTCATCATTGGGCTACGTTGTGGCCGATGTCGTAACACCGTTTCCCGGAGATCAGCGAAGTTAAGCGACATTGGGTCTGAGTAGTAGTTGGATGGGAGACCGTCCTCCGCGCGCAGATTATGTAGCGACCCGTGGTTCGGATCCCACGTAAAGCTGTAGGTCCCCTCCGTCATATGACCTTAGATGTTGCGAAGGAGGTTAAACAACCCCAATTAAAAAAAAAAGGTATTCATCACTTTAATCTCATTTTGTTCCACTCTATTAAGCTGTTTGGATCACCCGAAGATCAAGGCCCCCAGCCTTCTTTACTTACCCTTATAAGGTTAAAACGAAAATATCACGACCTAACCTAACCAATCGTTAGGTCAACTGTATGCCCTTGACGATTGGTTAGGTTAGGTCGTGATATTTTCGTTAGTTAGCCTTATGAAACTAATGAAAGAAGGCTGGGGGCCCTAATCTTCAGGTGATCCAGCTGTTTTATATGTACTGATAATCGTTACTGATATAAGACAAGTGTTTATAATGTAGTCCATGATCAACCATGCTTTAAATTAATTTTTAAAGAGTAATCATCTTGCACCTCCTCGTGTAAACTGAAAATTGATCAAAACAAGACCAGCGTGCATGCGCAGACAGGGCAGATATAAAAAATATATCCATACAGATTTTTCTTTTATGAAAAAATCATTCCACGTAATGAATATTTTAAAAACAATTTTGATATACTCTTTTTAACACCGTTAGTTTTGTTTTACACCAATCGCCGCGACTTTTCCGAAATTTGGACTGTTTCCTATTTTTTTTTAAAATAAGATATTTAATGTAGATCTTTACGCTGATTTCAAACATGTAAGTCTTGTTTTGGAGAAATTATAATTTTAAAAGTTATACGCTGTTCTAGTTTACGTATAGTTACTATTTTAAAAGTTACATGGTGTAGGCTACTAGTTTACCTATAGTTACTGTAGAAAAATCTTTTGCACATTGGCCACAACACAGTTGTAGACTTCACCAACTACTTAAGAGAGGTAAGTAACCTAACCTAACATAACTTAACTTAACCGAACCTAACACAAGGTGTTGAATCTATGTGGACTAAGGCCAAACGAAGGAATAAGAGACAATGAGGGACTCACCGGCAAATGATTGATACCTACTTGTGCGAATTCGTGTGGCGACAGAAAAATAACGGTCGAAATCTATTCACACAAATACTTAGTGACATAAGCCAATATTACTAAAGAATACAATAACTCTTGTATTACTTTTCAGTTGTATTGTTATAGTTTTTGACCTAATACAAAATTACAACAACAAACATAACTTTTGAACCGCTCATTTCTCCAAAACATGACTTACATTTTGTAAATCAGCGTAAAAATCTACATTAAATATCTTATTTTCAACAAAATCGGAAACAGTCCAAATTTCGGAAAAGCACCCAATCACCTAAACAGTAACACGTGCTTATAATTCCATGTACTGTAATTGTAATAGTGATATAGTTATGGGACTTTCAAAGTTATATTTACCTAATAAAATCCATATTGTTTTCATTATGTTGAAAAATTTACCTCTAAGTTACGCCATTAAAATGAATAAAAAATAACAAAAGTTACGGATTTGTTACGAAACAAAATACTGGAAAAGGGCCTTAGTTTGTTAACACCATAAAGTTACGTAACAAAGTGGCGGAAAATGTTATTGAAACTGAAAAAGTTACGTTAATGTTGCGCAATGTTTGCAGTATAACCTAAACGTTACGTTTAAATGTGGAACTGATGTGCAATTTCTAAAGGGTGTTGCAGAAGTCTTGGGTTTTTTTTCAACATTTCGTAATTTTTGGCAGACCACCTATGAACAGTGTTCACAGAAATTTGGCGTTTAGCTTAACCACTGAAGGTTAATGGGATTGTACAGACCATCAACATCGATTTTAGAATTATTAAGCTGACGTTTGACGTTGGGAACAACATCAGCAAACAAACTCGACGCCACACTGAATACAATAATTGCAGTACGAGCTCTGACTTCCTTGGACATTATGAAAACTCTTGGGCAGAGCTGGGCATTTGCGGCATATTTTGCGGTACTGCGGTACTTGCGGTACCACCGCACTACCACCCCGGGCCCCCATAACGCAGTACCGCAAAGGATCGCTGAAAGTACCGCAGTACCGCTACCGCATTCAAATTTCCGCGTACCGGTTTGGTACCGGTTTGGTAGTGCAGCAGTACCGCAGTACCGCAATATGCCGCAAGTGCCCAGCTCTGCTCTTGGGGCAAGGATATGACGTAATGATAAAAATACGAATACGACGTTGCAACTAACAAACCAGATTTTCGAGTTCTCTTTATGGACAAACTATGCTAAATTTACATTTTCTTTAGAAAAATATAAATATTTAAAAATGTAATAGAAAATCCTGAAAAGAACACCACGACATTTGCAGCCCCCCCTAATGTAAATATTTTGGGGGTGAATTAAAGCCTATTCTAATCTGCATGCTAATATCCTTTACAAACAATTAGCATTCAGAGTAAAACATCCTAACAAAATACCAGGAGTATAATATATCAATTTTTGGTTTAAGTTTTCAGCCAGATGTACAATTACGGAAAAAATGAAACCGAGAAAATAGAATCAACTAAAAAAATACTAAAATTCTTAAATTCAACAAAAATTCATAATACGGCTAATAAAAGGGTTGACCAGTAAGAAGGACAGTGCATTGTGTATCCATGCAATCATAAAAAATTTAATAATTTTCCCAACCAATAATAAATTCTTGCTGAATTTCTAAAAATGTTCAGTATTTTCGCATTGATTTTATTTCATCGACGAACACATTTTCCACATCTGTACAATCACCGATGCTAGTAAAAGAAACATCTATGGATGAAAAGTCAAAATCTGCTTTCGGATTTCTTTATGACTGTAAGTAAGCATGGAACTCGGATGTAGGTATAATATTTAATAACTTTTAAGGTTCTAAATAAAGTTTCATAATATATATATTATAAATGAAGAGAGATATATATATACACAGGGTGTCCATAAAGTCACGCATCATAGGAACATAAGTAATGTCTATTTATTTATGTCTCCATCAGGGCAAATATGTTGAGGAACATTCAAAGAAATCTGCTTTTTCGTTTACAAACATGTTTTGAGATTGGTGGAAATCATTTCGAACAAATAAATAAAACAAAATAAATATTTTCCTATGATGCGTGACTTTATGGACACCCTGTAGTTTAGAAAAAAAAAAATATAATATATATATATATATATTAGGGCCCTGCGAAGCTTCGAGATTCGATTTGATTTTGAATCGGGAGAGAGGATTCGATTTGATTCGTTACTTTGATCTCCGATTCAATATTTTCGAATCTCCATCAAGTCCGGTAAACAATATCAATGGTGTTGTTTTAAAGAACACTTTCGTAAATAAACACTTTTCTTTTTAGATTATAATTCAATCTATATACTGAGACCAATCTCTCGCGCAATAACACTTTTATCCTACTTTAATACCATTGTTCCTCCTCATGATCAAATATTTAATACATTTTTTTTAGAAGGATTTACTTTGTCCTTTGTTCTCAAGAAGATTTAATTAATTGTATGCTTATTACTAATTGTGTATATAAACACTCTAATCTATATGTGTACAGTTGATTCGATTCGAGATTCGATTCGATTTGAATTGTTTGGGTTGATTTGATTCGAGATTCGATTCGAAAAAAAAAATTGTAATTCGCAGGGCCCTAATATATATATATATATATATAATTACATTAACGTACTTGTACGAGTAAAAGACATTTACTGAACATCGCAAAATGATCTTCATCAGGCTTAAGATCATAACAATTAATAGAAAACTAAAAAGATTAGTACATGATAAATAAGAGTTAATTAGAGGCAAAAGATATTTTAACAGGATATTGTCAATTTTATACATTCCCGCACTTTTATTGAAATTATTTTTAAAATGGATAAATGCACATTCTAGAATATTCCTTTAAATTATATCTGTGTTATTAACGAGCGCTTTAGAACTATCCCACTTGATACTATGATTACATCTATACATATGGTTAAACAATGCATTAGAATTATTTGCTGTTCTAAGACACGCATATTTATGCTGTTTTACCCTAATATCTAACTCAGTATATATAGGCCAAACTGGAAAAACGTTAGATATTAGGGTAAAACAGCATAAATATGCGTGTAGAACAGCAAATAATTCTAATGCATTCGTCATCTCGCCTTCTCCCTTCATTCCTTGACGAGGTGTACTTCTAAATACACGAAAGACCTTGGAATCATTTTTCTTTTTCCTTGTGGGTTTGCATCATTCATTCATTTCACGTTTTAATTGTGAAATTCATCCCATACACACACACACACACACATACACACACATTGGCGTGTGTATATATATATCCTCCAAATTGCATACCCATTAATGAAATGGAAAAAAAATGGAAACCACTTACAATAAATACAATTTCCCTCCATTGCATTTTCTCCTGTGACCCCCACATTAAAAATGATGTGTCAAAACCTGGGACTGAAAATGAGGATTTAATTACGCAGGAAAAAATGAGTCGGCGAGAAAGTTGACCGAAATGGCGTGATTGATACAGGGCCTCGAAGACAGTCCATTAGCAAGCGAAGAAAATTCATCCATTTTCTATCGTCAAGATTCGGCATCTATTTATCTTCAGCCTCGTCTTCATCTACTGCAAAATTCGACCAGGAAGACCTTATCTATTTCAATTTTTTACACATTTTTTTTACAATTTAATATTATGAACATTCTCAGCTATAAGAGGCCTTCTATCTATCTATCTAGATAGATAGATAGATAGATAGATAGATAGATAAATAGATAGATTCGAACTCAGCAACTCTTGAATATAAGGCGAGGACACTACCACCACGCTACGATAAGGGAAAAGTTAGTACAACCTAGCGCATATTTCGTCACTAGAGGGAACGCATAATGCTTTCGTGTCCAGAGGTATTTTCCCTACAAACCCTCTGCATTCGAGGCAATGGCAATATTTCATTCAAATCTCTGGTATAACATTGAGGACCCATAAATGGAATATCATGCATGAACACGCACGATTTTGCCTCGAGTGCAGGGGGGTTAGTGATGAAAATACCTTTGGATACAAAAGGGTCATGTTTCCTTGGGTGTGATGTATCCACTACGTTTTTCTAACTTCTGCCTTGTCGTGGTGTGGTGGTAGTGCCCTTGCCTTTTACTCAAAAAGTGTTTGGTTTTAGTTCGGGGGGGGGGGGGGTATTCCACATATATATATATATGTTTTTTTTTTTTGCAACCACACTATTACATAAATGTCCACATCTGTATGCATACATATGTAAGTAAATATATACATACATTCTATACGTTTCTAAACTTAGCCTTCCTAGGAAAAGACCCCATTCCCCCCCACCCCCTTAAGAAACGGGGTTACCCCCATTATAATGGGTCCCGCAGGGCTTGAGACTCTCTTGTAATGAAAACGCATTCACGGACTACAGATATTTTACTCTCCTGATTCTCTTTAGAGGCAGAAGGAAAAACGAAATGCGCAGAAGGAAAAACAAACACGGAAAAAAACAACAACAAGGACGAAAAAAAAGGAAATTCAAAGACGAAGTGGGACCCCCCCCCGGCCCCCTCGGCCCCCGCCTCCCTTAAAAAGGAGAAAATACTCTGAAATTTCGCTGATGCT
>JAJOZX010010880.1:122500-125000 GCA_023014485.1 Bathynomus jamesi
TGTCCCTCCTTTTGAACGTTCTTAGTACCTGTCCCGCGACTCTTTTTGCTTTGTTTATTGCTATCTGATTTTGTGTCTCGAATTTGGCATCACCGGTCATTATTACCCCCAAGTCGACCGCTTTCGTGCTTCTCTGAATTTCCTGTCTATCTGGAGCATAATATGCAGTCTGTTTAAGTTCCTCATTTCTACCATATCTCAAGAGCTGAAATTTCTCGGTGTTAAAATGTCATATTGTTGTCTTCTTGTCATGGTCTTCTGACCATGTGTATATTTTGTTCGTGTCCCTCTGCAAGGCCTCCACTGCATTTGCATCGCTGATTTTTCTGCTGAGCTTTGTATCGTCTGCAAAGGATGTTACTATACTGTTGCTATTTACATAAATATATACTGTGTATATATATATGTATATGTATATATATATATATATATAACTAAATTTATTATTTATGCAAACATTTTTCTAATATAGTTTCATATAATAATGAACTTAATACTAACCATATAATAATGAAATAAACACATTACTTGGAATTAATAATAATTTTCAAATTTCTCATTAAAGTCAAACCCAATTTGGAGTAAATATAATGTAAACAAAATTTATTTTGAAATTACATCATTTATTTTGTTAAATTTTAACAAAATTGTGTGTGTGTGTGGTGTGTGTGTGTGTGCGTGTGTGTGTGTGTGTGTAATAAGTTCGAACACAGTAGTTTGTGAGTGTAAAGTGAACAAAAAGAAAAGATTTTTTGTTTAAATTCAGCAAAGACATTTTTGTGCGTGTATATGCTTACAAATCACTACAAAACACTGTCCTTGCTATTCGTCAGTTATAACTATCTTTGCGATGGATACTGAAATTATTAGTAAATCACAACCCAATTATTTAAAAATCATTGGAAAGTCTATTAAATTCAACTATGAAAGGTTGTTACCAAAACAAAAAACATGGTTAACAGAATTATGGGCTGGTTGAATTAACTAACTGCATGGATTGGTTGTCAACCAAGTTAACCATGCATATATGATAATGGTAAATAATAAATTTTACTATGTTACACATTTTTGCATCAAGATTTTTATTTTCTGTTTTCGTTAACCATAATAAACCATGCATGGTAATTTTAAATTATAATGAGTCATGGTAGACTATCATGGTTTTCTCTACTGTACATAAACTTATGGTAAAAAATTTTCTCTTTCGAGCTCGTTTTGTGTCTAGAGACAATGTTTGAAATGTATCGCGGAAGAAAAGCAATATCTGTTTATTTTTCACTTGCAATTTCATGTGGCCTGCCTTACCCTGAGGCAGAGGGGACTCTGGGGTGGTTCCCCGACTTAGTTGGGGGTTAGGAGGAGGAGGTGGGGATTCCAGCCAGTGGGGAGAGGTCAGTGCTAGGGGAGGGAAGGCATAAAAGAAATTGAATCGCTACAAATATGGAAGAAGGCGTGAGAGAGAAAATGAAAAAGGGAAGGGACAGTCAAAGAGAAAAAAAATAATAGTGGGAGAGCCGAGATAAGAAATGAATGAAGATGAAAAATGTAAAAATGAAAAATGAAAAGAGAAAATGAATCAAAGAAAATGAAGAAAAAACAAAAAATATAAATCCTAAAACAATGAGAAAAAAAAAAAAACTATATATATATATATATATATATATATATATATATATATATATATATATATATATATATATATATATATATATTGTTACCTCCATTTCATATCGTTTTGCAAAGGTTTTTTTAAAACAACTGTTTTTGCTGAGATCCTTTTTCGCCTTTTGATTCCGAGCAGATCTTTGATAAAGCACTTGTCCAACATTTCAACAGTCCGAGTTTGTTACTCCGAAACTCATAAACTGGATTAAAAATGTTAAAAGAAAACGGCGCCATATATATATACATATATATATATACACACGGTGTGTATATATACACATATGTATATCATAACAGCCACACTGACAGCGACTGCTTTACATGATTCATGCAGACAGTGAGATATATATACAGTATAGGACAGAAATTGTATTGAGAAATTATATATTTATTGATAACGTATGTAAAAATCAGAGTAAAATATGCAAAAATCCTATAATATATATACAGGGTGTCCCGTAAGTCTGGACCCATAGGGAAAAATAATAAAATTACAAAATAGTCCAAAAATTTATTACATAATCTGTTCAAAGTGTCCGCCGTTGTGTCGCACACATAGTTGAAGACGCAATCTCCACTGCGACAGCACTTTCTGAATCACAGTCGCAGAAATTTCTTGACACGCCTCCACAATGCGTGCTTTAAGGTGGAAAATGTTCTGAAGTTTGACCTTGTACACTTTGGCTTTCAAGTGGCCCCACAAATAAAACTCCAGCGGAGTAAGATCATAATAAAAAAATAATAAAAATAATAATAAATAATAAAAAAATATATTATAAATAAATTTTTGGACTATTTTGTAATTTTATTATTTTTCCCTATGGGTCCAGACTTA
>JAJOZX010010881.1:0-25000 GCA_023014485.1 Bathynomus jamesi
AAAAATAATAAAATTACAAAATAGTCCAAAAATTTATTTATAATATATATATATATTTTTTTATTATTATTTTTTATTTTTTTATTATGATCTTACTCCGCTGGAGTTTTATTTGTGGGGCCACTTGAAAGCCAAAGTGTACGAGGTCAAACTTCAGAACATTTTCCACCTTAAAGCACGCATTGTGGAGGCGTGTCAAGAAATTTCTGCGACTGTGATTCAGAAAGTGCTGTCGCAGTGGAGATTGCGTCTTCAACTATGTGTGCGACACAACGGCGGACACTTTGAACAGATTATGTAATAAATTTTTGGACTATTTTGTAATTTTATTATTTTTCCCTATGGGTCCAGACTTACGGGACACCCTGTACAATCAAAACCTAAAAACATCACCGAGAACGAATGTATATAGCTGAAGTAATTATAGAACTTAATTTTTAAAAGAGAATAGTGCAGCGACTCCAGTTTTTATCAGTATGAAAAATTTATGCCACATGGACTGAATTAAGGTTGGCAGTGTTCCGGCTCCTGACCTGGGACGAAGCTCATTAATTTCCTTAACTGAGCTCTGGAGCCAGAGTGGAGCAGGTGCTAGGGTCACCATAGTGCTTCTGAGATAAATTTCTGGAGCTGCTTCACTGCACATGTAGGTCATAAAAAAGAAAATCAGACGGTCAGAAACCGAACATAAATCATACACATGCATCTAAATGCAAACACCTTAATTTATTTAATATGATTATTACGCCTGGGTCTTCATATTATTAAATGAAAAATAAAAGCTGTATACTACATACTGTATAATACTATATACTACATATAAAGGCATAAGGGTAAAAACCGCCCCAATTTTATGATTTTCGGAGCTGGAGACCAGTCAACTAAATATTGCCGGACCTAAAGCGAGGATTGCTAGAGGTAGTCTACAACCAGAGCTGGGAGCCTTTAACAACACCAAAGCAAGCCTAGAACCGGAACTGAGCCCTTGGAGCCACCCTCGGAGCACTGCGGCCACTGCCAACCCTAGCCTGAATAATATGCAGAAAAACTTTCATTATAATCAGATTAATTATCATTATGTTCACTACATAATCTGAAGTGAGTCTAGTGTGCAAGAGACAAGAAGGAAAATTCATCTTCAGGAAGAGAGGTTGAGGTGCCGTCAATGAGTTGTAAAATGAAATATTTCAACCATAGTCCATTACGATTGCAAAAACACTTAAGGTACTTATCCAACTGCCAAAGAGGAAATGCTTTCGTCAGTGGGTGCTCTTATTGAATATTATAGCATTCAAAACTTTAAGAACAGGGATTATAAAATATCTTTTTTCGAAGTGTATGCTGTTACTCGTAAGTATACGATTTCAACAAATATTATACACTACCTTCTCGTATTTCAAATACAGTTACAATTCCAGAATTTAAAATATTCTTTTCTCTTAAGAGACATTCACATTTATTGCTACGTAATATCAAGTACGATGGTATGATAATGTTTCCTCTTTATAAAAATCCTGATAAATTTATGTATAACAATATTTATAAATTCAGGATAAAAAATTATTCTTCAGATATACTTTCGAAGTGGCTCCTGTTTTTGTCGTCTTGGAACATTTTATGGTGAGAGAGCTATATCTTCTGTTTGGTTGGGATAACGGAGATGGAATTTTTGCACCAGGTGAGTTTTGTTTAATTTAAGTGGTTAGTATTTTTTTTTCTTGTAAATGGTGTATTTATCAAATAAATTTTTCTTCTATCTAAGGAGGAAGCACGTCCAATATGTATGGCATTATATTAGCTCGCCATAAGAAATACCCTGAACTTAAAAAAACTGGATTTTTTGGAAAAAAGGAGTTGGTTATACTGACTTCTGACATGGTGAGATGTTAAAAATTTATGGTTAGAAAAGTTTACACGAGCCAGTCCCATATGGATTTAAAAGAAATAAACATTTCGTATGTCAAAAGATTAATTAAATTTCTAATTTATTCATAATATTTGTTAAATTTCATAAAATGAATGCGGAAGAATTAAGGAAAATAAAAGTAAATGTATTGCCGTCATCGAACAATAATTCCATAAATGTATCTTTCATGTAGTATGATGGCAAAAATGTCGAGTGCAATGCAAGTACATGCAACATTACATCTTGCAACATTGTAACTTACAATATTGCATGTAACAAGGTGAGAGACTGCTTTCACACCCCCACAAATATATATATATATATATATTATGTCAATTGTGTACATATATGATCTCTAAGGGGGAGAGGGTAACCTAACCTGGCAGCTCAGGCCCACAAATGTATATTAAATGTGTATATATATGTGGGTGTGTGTATAGAAAAGTAAAAAACTTTTTATATATGTATTGTAAATATGTGGGTGTGTATGCATGTATAGAAAAGAGTAAAACCTTTATTAAGAAGAGTTTGTGCGCCGGGACTAGGACTTCAAATGTGGGTAACCTAAAATAAAACACAAGAAGCAGGAGATCCTCGATGTTCTCATAACACTTCGCATAATACCAGCTTAGCTTCTCTCACCCCTCGTCGGCAGCGTGTCATGCTGGTTGAGTGTCTGGACGTCTAAGCCATATATATATAATGTAAAGAACGACGCTTGTGTAGAAGAACGTTCCGCACAAGATGAGGAGGGAGAACGAACAAATGAAAAATGAGGTAACCACCCGGGAATCGAACCCGGGATCTTCCGATTGCCGGTCAGATATGCTATCCACTACACCATGGGCCTCGATTAATCAGAAGTCGTAATTCTCCTACAAACGAGCAGAAACCAATGCCCTGAGGGGGCACCTTCGCATGCCGCACATATATACATTTTAACTGCAAACAACACAGTATAATTAATGTAAAGAACGACGCTTGTGTAGAAGAACGTTCTGCACATGTAGGTCATAAAAAAGAAAATCAGACGGTCAGAAACCGAACGTTCTTCTACACAAGCGTCGTTCTTTACATTAATTATACTGTGTGTTGTTTGCAGTTAAAATGTATATATATATATATATATATATATATATATATATATATATATATATATATATATATAAGGACTTCGACTTTACGACAGATGATATTTCACAAGCTATAGGGAAACTAAAAGCACACACAGCGGCAGGACCGGACAAATGGTTGCCACACCGATCAAAAACTGCAAGAATGCAATCGTTGAGTCCCTATAATGGATATGGAGACGATCACTAGACACGAGAGAAAACCTAGCATCCTGAAGAGCACGAGCATAGTCCCAATATATAAAGGAAGAGATCGATCCGAGGCCATAAACTGTAGGCCAGTGTCGCTTGCATCTCATCTCACTAAAATATTTGAAGGAATAGTTAGACAGAAAATTTCTGGCTTTTTGCAAACTTAGAAAAAATGAAATGACAACGAACATGGGTTTCGGTCAGGCAGATCATGCCTATCATAACTAATGGAACACTACAACAACATTATTGATGCACTGGAGAGTGGAGAGTAATGAAAAATATGATGTAATATATTGTATCCAGACTTTGCCAAAGCGTTCGACAAGTGTGACCATGGAATCATAATACATAAACTGAAGTATATGGAAATAACAGGAAAAGTAGGGAAATTAATATATAATTTCCTTTGTGAGCGACGGCAAGTCGTTACAGTACAAGGAGTATCTTCATTAGAATCAGAGGTACTCAGCTCAGTACCACAAGGAACAGTATTAGTTCCACTACTCTTCATAATCATGGTAACTGACATAGATGAGGACGTTACCAGAGACAGCACAGTAACATCCTTTGCCGATGACACGAAGATCAGTAGAAAAATAAGAAACCCAGAAGATATAGGATCTCTACAAACCGACATGAACAGAATCTACAAGTGGACGGAAGAAAACAATATGAAGTTTAGCATGATAAATTTCAATTGTTACGGTACGGAAAAACGGAGGACCCAAAATCCATGGAATATTATACCCCAAATGAACAGGAAATTCAGAGAAATTCTAAAGCAAAAGATTTAGGGGTTGTAATGACTGATGATGCAAAATTTGAAACACAAAATAAGATAGCAGTAAACAGAGCAAAGAGAGTAACTGGGCAGATACTGAGAACCTTCACACGAAGGATAGGAATGTAATGATTCCTCTACTGAAAACCCTGATCATACCCAAATTGGAATACTGCTCGGTCCTAACATCCCCATATAAAAAAAGAAGACATTAGACAACTAGAAGGGATTCAGAGAAGCTTCACAGCCAAGATCAAGGGGTGCAAAGAACTAAACTACTGGGAAAGGTTACGCGAATTAAACCTATATTCACTGGAGAGAGAGAGAGAGAGAGAGTTACAAGGAGTTACAAGGAAAAGAAGTTCCTCAAAAGGCCTGGCGGCCCATACCGAGGAGGTACCAATGGCAACGGGTGCCAGGGAAAATTTTGTCTTTCAACTATCCTAGCAGTAGTAGAAAACTGGATGGAAAAGTAGAAGGCTCTCTCCCCACCCTCCGCTCCCTCCCTGCCAGAGGCAGGTACGGAAAAAGGTTGAAGAAAATACCTTGACCCTGGAAAAGTAGCCAAGGAAATTTTACAGGAAAGTGGAGAATATATAAATAGCTCTATATTTAGCTTGCTCACAGAGACACCGAGCAAGCGAACTCCTGCAGAGTTTTCTGAGGTTTTAATCTTAAACTATGAGTGTGTTCAGTACTTTGTCTAGCCTATTTTTAAACAGATTTACACTTTCACTGGAAACAACCTCTGAGGGAAGTTGGTTCCAGATATTAACTATTTTATAGGAAAAGAAATTTCCGCAGACTGAGGTCCTAAATGTCTTTACACACTCAAATAGTGTGCAAGATTTCGTCTAACCTTTTCTTGAACTGATCACAGAGGAACTGTTCACAACTTCCGAAGGTAACCTGTTCCACGTGTCACAGATCTTATAGGTAAAGTAATTCCCACACACATTAGTCCTAAACCGTTTCAAATCCAACTTCCAACCATTGTTGCGAGTTGGGTTATCATTTAAACTAAACATACTCCTAAAATCGACATCGTTGAACCCTCGTAAGAGCTTGAAAACCTCGATCAGTTGACCGCGCAGCCTCCGAGTTTCAAGCGAAAACAAGTTTAGGGCGCGTAACCGTCGATTGGAGAGAGAGAGAGAGAGAGAGAGAGAGAGAGAGAGAGAGAGAGAGAGAGAGAGAGAGAATTATTTACACTTGGAAAACAATGGAGAAACTAGTCCCTAACCTTACTCTGAACCCTGTAACTCCCCAAACAACAGTGGAAAGTAGAAAAGGAAGACTGTGTCATGTTCCCAAATTAAAGGCTAGACAGGGAACATCCTTAACCCTGAAAGAAAATAGTTTTGTTGTGAGAGGACCAAAACTGTTTAATCAGCTGCCCAAAGACCTAAGGAACACGAATGGTGTTGCAGAGGTCTTCAAAAGAAGATTAGACGCCTGGCTCAGAACAATCCCCGATGAGCCGGGCGTATCTGGCTATGTGAGGTGAACTGTACAAGAAACCAACTCACTACTTCACCAGGCCAACTCGAAAGGATGCGCGACAAGCTTCACCTTAGTGAAATGAGGAATCATCGCGCGGAACATTTGAAAGGTATATATATATATATATATATATATATAATAATATATATTACATTTTCAACTGCAAAGAACACGCAGTATAATTAACGTAAAGAACGATGCTTGTATAGAAGGCATGCCGCGCAAGATGAGGAGGGAGAACGAACAAATAAAAAATGAGGTAACCACCCTATATATATATATATATATACAGTGTATATATATATAGGGTGTCCCAAAAAAAACTATATACTCTTTATAGCATCATATATTTTATAATTAAAAAAACACCAAACAATATATTGTTATAGCATTTGCCAATGGAAGGTAAATTAGTAATCTAAGTGATCAAAATGTTATAGCGAGTTGTTTGCATATAAAATTTAATTAACTACGCCAAGTGCTCAAAATGTTCTCCGGCGGCATGATTACGCATGAATGCACTTTCAATACAACAAAATCGTGTGGTCTGATGAAGCTACCTTCAAGCTGAATGGCACAGTAAATCGACACAACTTCAAGTACTGGTCACTTGATAATCCACACGTTTATGTGGATAAACATGTTAATTTACGAGGATTAACAGCATGGTGTGGTTTATCATCCAGGGGTTTGGTTGGACCATTTTTCTTTAATGGGACAGTTACCGGTGCCGCATATCTCGACATGCTGCGGACAGAAATTATACCTGCAGTTCGGAAGTTGTTTGGAAACGACGACTTTTACTTTCAACAAGATGGAGCCCCCCCTCATTATCATTGTGATGTCAGAAGGTACCTCGATGAAACGTTGCCTAACCGTTTGATAGGACGAAGAGGAAGCGTTGAGTATCCTCCACGTTCACCGGACTTGACTCCACTTGATTTTTACTTGTGGGGCTACCTGAAGGATGCAGTTTATGGTACAAGACCTGCAACACTCGAACACCTTAAGGATGCAATTAGGGAAAAGTGCGGGACCATCACAGCATCCACATTAGTCCATGTCTGCGAATCAGTTAGTCGACGCATTCAAAAGTGCATTCATGCCGCCGGAGAACATTTTGAGCACTTGGCGTAGTTAATTAAATTTTATATGCAAACAACTCGCTATAACATTTTGATCACTTAGATTACTAATTTACCTTTCATTGGCAATTGCTATAACAATATATTGTTGTTGTTTTTTTTAAATTATAAAATATATGATGCTATAAAGAGTATATAGTTTTTTTTGGGACACCCTGTATATATAAAACAATAAATAAAAACTCGAAAAAGATATCTGGCGAACCCCCGATCCTTGAAGAGGTCTTTTAAATAGGGCTCAGACTTTTCTCTCTGCACACAGACGGGGATAAAGAATGTTTGCATATTTAGGGTGGCGGAAAAGTCACGCATCATATGAATCTTCACTGTTGATTATAATATATATTTTTTGCTTTTAGGTTGGGGATGGCTGCGAAATTAACAATAGATAATAGGGTGAGCTTGGTTTTAATGCATGGAATACCAGGTACCACAATTTTTATTTATGTATTTATTATATATATATATATAATATATATATATATATATACAGGGTGTTTGAAAACTTTCTGTACAATTTGTAACGGGGGATAGGCAACACCAAGACAAACCCTTTTCGTCTATAAGTGTATGTCCGCTGACGTCACCATTCGGCGCGAGAGGGCGCCGCTGCAATTGGCTAAAAGGTGAAGTGGGCTAGACTCGGGCTTGCCGTGGGCATTCTTAAATCGGACGTAGTACGCGTAACATGGAGCGCTTCACGACTGCTGAGATGGCTGACATGCATATGGTGTATGGGGCTGCCAATGGAAACCGAAGAGCTGCTGTGAGGTTGAACCGAAAGCGCTTCCCAAACAGACGTGTGCCAAACCACCAAACGTTTGCGCATTTCCATCGGCGACAGCGAGAAACTGGAACATTCCATGCAAACATGCATGACACTGGTCGGGAGAGAAACGTGCGCACTCCTGACATGGAAGAATAAATCCTACGGCGATTTGAGGACAATCCAAGCGCAAGCACGCGAGGTGTTGCACGTATCCTCGGTGTGAACCACGACCTGGTCTGGAGAGTGTTGCACGAGCAGCAGTTACATCCGTTTCATCGTCAGAGAGTCCAGGCATTACAAACCCGTGTAGCATGTGGATTTGCGTGCGCCCACACGTGAGAATTGTGCGTGTTAAACACACCCTCACGTGTGAAATCCACACGAAGAGGGTAATCCCGAGGTTGTAATGCTTGGACTCTCTGACGATGAAACGGATGTAACTGTTGCTCGTGCAACACTCTCCAGACCAGGTCGTGGTTCACACCGAGGATACGTGCAACACCTCGCGTGCTTGCGCTTGGATTGTCCTCAAATCGCCGTAGGATTTCTTCTTCCATGTCAGGAGTGCGCACGTTTCTCTCCCGACCAGTGTCATGCATGTGTGCATGGAATGTACCAGTTTCTCGCAGTCGCCGATGCAAATGCGCAAACGTTTGGTGGTTTTGGCACACGTCTGTTTGGGAAGCACTGTCGGTACAATCTCACAGCAGCTCTTCCGTTTCCATTGGCAGCCCCATACACCATATGCATGTCAGCCATCTCAGCAGTCGTGAAGCGCTCCATGTTACGCGTACTACGTCCGATTTAAGAATGCCCGCGGCGGCAAGCGCGAGTCTAGCCCACTTCACCTTTTAGCCAATTGCAGCGGCGCCCTCTCGCGCCGAATGGTGACGTCAGCGGACATACACTTGTAGACGAAAAGGGTTTGTCTTGGTGTTGCCTATCCCCCACTACAATTTGTACAGAAAGTTTTCAAACACCCTGTATATATATATAATTTTTTTTTTTTTTTTTTTTGTGACATATATATAGTCTCGAACTCTTTATTTACTTCAGTGTTCCTGAGGATGTCATTAGACGAAAGCGCTTGAGCACCATTCTGTGTTTCCTTTCCTTCGTGGTTTTATTCATCATAAATATTTTTCACGTGTTACTTTCGTGAAATAATTTTCATATTTAGTAGTATAGCCGAAAAATGGGAGAGTGCAGGAATGTTGCAATGTTGTAAGAGATAATTAGCAATGTTGCAAAGGGGAAGGGGGTGGGGGAATGCTGCAGATGCAACAAGGGGTCATGAAACTTGGATGCGGCGTTATCCCCCAAGAGAGGAGAGAGAAAGGAAGAGAGGTGTTCACCTGGCAGGAGCCAAGTGCATATTAACACTTCAGCCGACCCGCCGTCCTCTTATAGACCCCTAATCAGCCAGTTGGCTTATTCCGCCAGTTGACTTTGAAGGCGTAAATGGCTTGTTCAGGGTGAGTTGCTAGATACCACCATTTATTTTAATTTTTATTTATATTATGGAGAGTTGCTAAATACCACCATCTATTTAAATTTTTTATTTATATTAGGATATTTGTCAGCTACCACCATTTATTTTAATTCACACGAGTAGCCGTTTTGAAAAGCAAATGAACTTTCTCCTTAAAGAGAATTAATTACTAAAACGAAACAAAAAAGCAAATACAACAAAAAGAATTAAATAAAACAACATTACATCATTCTGTTTATTAAATATTGTAAATATATAGAAAATAAATATACATTTGATGATCAACTAAAAATAATAATAGTATAAGAAATATGAACGAGGAATATGCATATAGTCAAAAAATATAACCGTCAATATAACAGTATAGGAGAAATATATATATACAATTATATTATGGAAATATATAGAAAATAAATATACACTGGATTGATCAAAAAACAAAATTAAAAAATAAGAAATAATATAGCCATCAATATAGCAGAAACACACACACACACACACACACACACACACACACACACACACAGTTATGTTAAATACATAAATACATTCCACTTTTTTTCAAAATGCTAAACTCGCACTTAATCGAGTCTACAATTACAGTACATCGTTATTGCTCTGCATTACGCACTATACGCGGCTTAATAATATTTAACCGCTTAAAGTATAGGGAAATCTGTACTCGATATGAAGGGCCTTCATATCGTTCAGTACTATTTTTGTTCCCACTTTACAACCGGTTGGTAAGTTATCTTTAAACACGGCTAGAATACAATCAAAAGCACGCACAAAGAGTTCATCGTTAGCCACAGCGTCAAATACAAGTTTATAAACACGCCTTTCCAATCGAGGGTTTATTTCTACCGACCCGAGCTTTTCAATCGTGAATTCTTCTTCACACTGCATAGCGACAGTTGAAATAATCTTCTAAGTCGTTACGACAGCTGCTCGTTACATAAAGAAATAGTTCTTCAGGGTGAACGGTGTAGGTGAGCTTTGCCCTGTACCGATCAAGTGCTTTGTACCAAAGTTTATGATATTTCAAAGAGTCTAAACTTTTTAAAGAAACGTCCAGCTCTAAACCATTCTCACCTTGTTCAACCCTACACTCGGTAAACCCATCGAGCAGAGCGGTGTATGCGTATTCAAGAACCGTATCAAAATAAAGCATATCCGTAACACGCGCATCTAATATAGGCTTCAGCTTGCGGAATCCGACGACTTCAAACATTCTGTCGAGGATGAAATGGTTTCGCGTAGGGACAAGAGCGTTATTATCAGAAGCATTCTTCCACATCAACCGTATATCATTGCATGGCCGATCGTTATTTATACCAACGTACATACAACGGCATGTAAGGGGGTATCACTAATCTGCTCTCTTCTTGTACCTACACCTGTACGAATTTTATAACGATCTTCACTCCACTTCTCAACTATCACGAAGATTCTATTCATCTCCTCGACACTTAAATAAACAACATTCCGTTTGTTTGTTTGTCTACAATCCGTTTCCAGTACATAGTTAACGATACTGGGTTTACGCCTGAACACACGCAACGACTTCGTCACGGACACATCGTACACGACGTTGAGAATGCTGCTCAAAGGAAGTTCCATCGTATTCGAGGGGCGCACGTCCACTCGGTTGAAGCTCTGACATAACTATGAGGCACATGCAACGCGACGGTTCGACGGGAGGAGCGAGTCGCGCCATAATCTAATGAAACGTGTACGGCGCTGATCCAACATGAATCGTTGTATCCCATTATATTGGGCAGGTGTTTTGAGAAATTTTCTGATACAAGAATTAATTTCGGTTTTAATGTTTTATCACTCCCACTTCCCTGAATACGCACCAGGCATTTTCCTTCAGGGTAATTTTCACGAACAAAACACATTTTATAACGGATTTAATGTTTTACGACTAACCATTTCCACAAACTAAACGTCTTCACACTCCGGCGCACTATTTGAGAGGAACATATGCCCATATTTTTCCTTTTTGTTTAACAAGCGATACTAGTCTCTAAAGTCTGTTAAAAACTCACGCAGGGCATTAGCCACAACCTCACCACAAACCTTGTCATGATATACATTAATACAGTGATAAAAATACTTAAGATTCTCCATGATGACAAGATTTACATTCTCAGTCGCTGGGTAGGAGTACTCGGTATGGTGTAACATGACATAATAACGCTTGTCACACTACCCATCAATAAGACTCACTATCCATATCCGTTGCTTCTCTTCTGCACGTGTTCTTTCTTTTACTTCACGGTATGTGTGAGCCTTTATAAAGCTTAGGTCTATAACATACTTCAATACTTCGTCTGTGCTACGAAAGCCTACAACGCTCTCACCAGAATAGCCATAGAGTATTTGTACATCTTGCCCCTTCGCACGATTCAATGTAGTCTTAAAAGAGGCAAAGGAGGGGGGAATAGGAAGTTTTTCAGTATCCACCACATCTTGACACTTTGCAGAATACCATTTCATAAACGTTGAACAAGCAATATTAAAGGTAGCCATTACTATTTTCTGTCTACGCGGGAGAATACACGTCTGATGCCCAGGGCTTACTGCGATCAACTGAGCACGCAGGGAAGCCCAGGTAGTAGCATGACTCACGTTGCTGGTCTTACAGTGGGCGGAGCTTAGAACTTTCACCTGTGTACACACACACACACACACACACACAAAGGAGAAAGTGAAACGCTAATTGAAACATGATTTATTTAATATACGAAATATTCAAGATATATATATATATTTACAAATACGTATAATAAATAAGTTAGCAATAGACACATCAAAGATTATGGTATCCAAAGGGTACGGTATCATAGGTACCAGGTAACTGGTAACGTTTCCTATAGGTGTTACGGCACACCTTTGTACCCCTAAGTTCCTTCACGCCCCCCAGCTTCTGTGCCCGAAAATTATGAGTGCCTACAGTTAGTTGGGGCGGGCGATCGCCCTCATCATCATCCAAACACACTAGATCCTTCAACGATTCAAAGTTAACACCCGCCGATTCGCATGGTTGAGCGTGATACCCTTTGCCTTCACGATATATTTCATATCCTCCTCCACCCTCATCCGTACCCCATACGTTTTTGGTCCTGTTGAGACAAAAGAGTCGGCGTATGTGGTGTCACCATACTCATCCTTGATCTCATCAGTCAACTCACCGAGGAATTCACCAATAGGAGGCATGTATTCACCCTCTCTCTCTGTGAATATCACACTATCTGTATCAGCGGACAATACCCTCCGCCCAAGAGAGTGCAATAAGCCCCAAAGTTTTATGCGTGCGTAGGCCGTTGTGAAGCTGGCTACAGGTATGTTTGTAACCCGTGAGGTAACTGTGGCCAATTCGGTATTGTTGTACTTTATTATGTAAGTATTACCTACATTCATGATCTCCATGACCTCTTTATCGGGAGCATTGGCATAATCCCAGACTTCACTATAACTTTGTGCCAAATGAACGTTCCCTTTGCCGGTATTCTGTGCAAATTTTCCCCAAAGACTGTTTAGACAACTTTGCACTAAACCGCTTGCCAGGGTTCTTTACAATTTGGGAACGGTCAAGCTGTATACCTTCATGGTCACGGTAACGTTGAATATAGGCAGACTTTTCATTTTCGGTATCAACTCCTCGCGGATACCCTGATGCTTCGACCTTATGTTTCAAAAAAGCGTTTATATATGGCGTGAAAAGGTTGGGCAGTTTCTGAAACCTCCACATCTCATGAATCTTCAATATGCTGTAGCCATGGCGAACAGCTAGATCCAGCTCTGGACCTGTATATACACCTCTAATCTTACGCTGGTGGGTTGTATGGTCACAATCACCATAGTTCTCTTCTGCGCACTTCACGCACAAGGGAAACATGAGTTTGTGGTCTATAACGACGGGTAAGATCGGCATCCCTAAATCGCGGGGGGGAGTACGTCTACGAAAGAAAGGCCGAAATAGTACCCGTTCAAATTTCTTGAGAACTCGTCGATGGAGGGTAGGTAAGGTCCTACTAATTTTTCAGGCGCACCTACGGGGTATGGATTGTTCTTCATCACGTAGGGGTATAAAGAACAGAAATCGTAGTAATGGAGTTTCACACCCTTCGTAGGAGGAAAGTATAGCTTGAAGGGGTTTGTACGCCCACCGAACAAGCTATCACCGCATTTGAGAGGATCCAGCACCATTGAGCGCTTGATCGTGTTTATTTCTTCACGGTACTGCCCGTCTGTCTCCATCCGTGCATTATACTCATGCTCCCACAAGACTTTGTGAATGAACTGGGATCCTATAAGTTGATCGCTGGTGCGGGTCCACGTAAGACAGTCGGCAGGAGATCTACCGTGGATATCTCCTGCGATTCCACACTCAGGACGGGGGCATCCGTGCCACCAGCAACCGTTAACCCTTTGACAACCAGTATACGTTTCTTTGAACTTAAAAGTTTAAGTTTTATTGTGTTTTACAATTAGATATTAGTAACTATAGTCACTTAAATGACCCATTTTTGGGTTAATTTTCCTACAACTAAACGATACCTGCATAAACATGTAGATGTATTTGTAGAAATGTTGCATCATTGTACAATTTATATTATTATTTCCTTGGGACAAATATGTCCCTTGGTCCTCAAAGGGTTAAAGGAGTACACAGTCTTCTCACCAGTGACACGGTTTTCACTTAGACCATCAACCAAAAAAACACGGCCATTAACCTTAATGGGTACTTCACTCATGTTGCGGGCATGCTTTATGCATACGCCTGTCTGCTGATGTAGGTGTATGAGCCAGTAAATAGCCTTGTGCCCATAACTGCGGGGATTGTTTCTGTGAATAATGGCTAAGGTGTCTTTAGGCAAGAAGTTATTCTTGAACACCGTAAAACATAATGAGGCGATGGTGGTTGCGACTTGCAACGGATCGCACTTAAAACGGCCTATGCACATCCTTCTAAAGGCCTGGAAACATACTCTGAGTACGCGCACATCATTCACGCAGTAACGCTCACATTCATCAGCTATATTATAAGGCACTGTTAAACCTAAGGATTTTTTAGTGGGTGGGTGATTTCACAAACTCGTCATTGTGATGTTGCATTAAAATACACCTTTTCTGTATTGTTTGTAAAATACAGAAAACTTTCCAACCTAACAAGTTTATAGTCCACAATTTTAAGACTACACAAGTATCCACATAGGTACAAACTTCGGTACTGAATATCTTTGTAACCAGTAACAGCACTCCCAGTAGGCGATTGCAGAATCGGCTCAGCATTTAATTTGAAACAATTTTAAAATCTTTCTTCTTGACATCATCAGACTGCATGTAAATTTTGAGAAGTGAAATACATATTACATAGTGATGAAAACAATATCTGCAAAATTAAAACAGCTGTTCACTAAAACAATGGGTATCGTATAAGAAAATGCAATCAATTAGTAAACTGTATTTGTAAGACTAAGGAAGTTTTTTCAACATATATACCTACATTTTCATTTATAATTATATTCATATTGCCTCCACAGTGACAAGTGAATAAGAAGTCATTCAATGAAAAATAATGGCAGTTAAAAATAAGCACAAAAATACAAAAAAATTGCGAAATTATTCATTA
Organism: Bathynomus jamesi; assembly: GCA_023014485.1. Classification (NCBI taxonomy): domain Eukaryota; kingdom Metazoa; phylum Arthropoda; class Malacostraca; order Isopoda; family Cirolanidae; genus Bathynomus; species Bathynomus jamesi. The sequence goes on from JAJOZX010010881.1 coordinate 14,566, forward strand.
CATAGATGCACATAACGTATGTAATACATCATTAATTTATCATCTGTCAGTAATTATTACAGTTAGTTATTGCTTAACGCGAATTCATATTTCACAATTTCGGAAAAAAACGAGATACAGTGTAATCATTAGCAGTAACTTTTACAAGAAGACAATCTTTCAGTAAAGAGAAACATATTCCTAATTTTCTTGCATCGTTTAATACGATTTTAAGTTACACGGTGGTTTTCAAGAGTGCTCGTGTTACGCGAGAGCTCCCTAGTATGTGAGCTCAATTAGCTATTTCGCCATTACTACGGAAAAACCCTTTTACAGCTGGATTGTTTTCATAGGTTGATGTTTGTGGCTCTTTGTATCGTCGACGCTTAGCCTGAAGAAATTTTGCTACTGCTAGACATGGATCAAAATGACCTGCACCAACATGACCTGCACCAACACCATTTAATGCAATAAGCAATCTGTTGTTGGCACCCTGCAATGACACGCAAGCCTTCTCTCACTACGGAAAATATTATAATGCGATACCACTCTTTCTACTGCCATTGGATGTGGAGCTGCAGTGAGAACAAGATTCACGAGTGCTGTAAGTGGAGAGTCAGGATTTTTGGTCACAGCTTCAGAAATACGTTTGAATTTCGTGTTGTCTTCATGTTCGTTCAACCTCGGATTGTTGATAAAAATATCAATGCAATCGTCTGTAAGTTTCATAGAGTCAAAATGTCTGTTCATTTTCCGAAGAAGAATGTTAGCCTTTCTGGCCATAACTTCAGGAGATGTAGAATTAAAAAACTCTGAAATTTCTTTTAACGACGCATTTGCTCCTTCGTCCATTCTCTTTTGCAAGAAATTCTTAATTGACTCTAGTGTCTCATCCCTAATAGCACTGAAAGAGCGATTTGATAACGTGACGAACTGATTAGAAATTGCTCTTCTTGCTCTCCTAACTGCACCTGTATCTTCTCTTGCCTCCTTATATTGATCGCCATCCGTTGTCGGTTTACTTGTTCCTGCACCTTCGTCTACATCTCCCAATTTCTCCTCCCAGCCACCGATATATGGTTTGTCCACCATCGTCGTAATACGCTCGATGTATCGAGTTTGGATTGCCGGAATATCGAACAGTATTAGGTCTGTTTTTTGGAATTCCTTTTGTAGACAGGCAAGGTGATGAAGAATGTCAGCCATTAAGCCAGTCAGTCTATATTGCTGACCTCCTGCCTCCCACATACGCAAAAAACCAGACGCCTGTTGCTTAGTGATTCTATCGTCAGTGGTGGAGATGCTTTCCCAGAAAGCAACACATGCTGGCAGATTGTTAAGTAGACTGACGCACATTGCTTGGACATGTTGGGCAAATCGTACTTCTGGTAGATTAATAAACTGTTTGAACGTCAACCCTAGTTTTTTGCATTCAATTTTCACACGCTTGGTACGGACAGAAGAAACATGAAAATATTTAACAGTATCTTTCACCTGGGAATACCATCGCTTCAATTCAGGAACAGTTGTGATTAACTCGTGAAACGCCAAATCAGTTGTATGGCACACACACCATATGCAAGGAACCAGCCGTTGTAGTTCATCATTCAGTTTCTTCCACAACCCAGAATTGATACCGGTGTTGGCTGCTTCACCATCAGTTGTAAGGGATAACAGCTTGTCGAAAACAGGTGCATTGAAGTTAATTTCATTCATGTTGTTCTCGGTGTCGTCGTCATCGCTTGAATCTTGGCCTTCTGGCGCTAGATTATTATACTGAAATGATACATCGCCAGGCCTCTCTAAGCTCCTACCAAGAGCCTCCAGAAGCCATTAGCTCCTCCTTCAACAGGCTCTACAGCTACAAGAAAACTTGTAGTAATAACGCCATCTTTCACCAATCTTGCAGTCACAAACTTAATGCCTAGTTGTTGACGATCACATGATCCATCAATTTGTATTCCTAAAGCATCGCATTGATTTTTTTTTCTTCAATGAGATTCTCCTTAAATACATCACCAATGCATGACAACATTTCATAGTAAATATTTGTCGTGCGATAGTGCATATCTGAACCTGTGGGTCTAAATGGTTCCATGTTGCAATCCCAGTCTTGGGAAAACTTCTGTACAAGTTGGTCGGAAAAGATATTGGTGAGACTCCTTGATGGCCAGAAATATCCTGATACGGTTTCACACTGAGTGTCATTGTAGCGGTCCATTGCCAGGCGAAGTAGTTGTTAAACTTCCTGGATTCTATATATCTTGAAGAGATTCAGCCAAGGATGTTTGTCGCTCTGCTTTTGAAACTGATCATGTAATTTGCTTGCCTCTAGTGCAGCTGCATGTGGTTTACCCTGAAGATGCTCAATTAAGCGCTGTGCTCCAAGCTTACCTTCTGTTCGTGCTCCCGTACTGGATGCATAAGGTACACTTCTGTTCAATGAAACCTTCTCAGCATCATCTATGAAACTGCAACAAACATTACACTTAACAAACAATCGAGTTTGTCTTTTATCCTTGTTTTGAATTCTTGTAAGAACCGAATCCGATGAATACATGTCCAACAATCTGTTAATATTAAGAGGTAAGCCCACATAGTACGATGTGGAACCAATAGAAGTGGAAGATGAATTGGCCACATCCGCATCTTGACCAATGCTTGAAGCTGAGGTCTCTGGGTATGGACATTGAGAAGAGGCTGTATTTGAACAGTCAGATGGCATAATTGAAGAGCCTGTCAACCCTGTATCACTGGCCGTTGTAGATGTCAGTGGTCGTTCATTAGCTGTAATTCCAACAGACTGAAGTTCTTTACTGTGTGTTTTATTGTTCGACTTGAAAAAACTAGATATGTCCATTGAACCAACAGAATCATCTTTTTTAAATTTTTTACGACTAGACATTTTAGTATTCAAATACAATCTGTAATAGACAACCAGTATTATTGATGTATGAATTTAATTTAGCATAATAAAGTGAATTGGTTACTAAAACATAGTAAAAATATTTTTAGTAGAAATAAAATAAACAACAATAAAGTAAATTTATAGCTAATTGAAAGAGCAATGAATATCAATAAAAAATCTGATTGGTTTCAATAATCTGATATGCCTATATAAACTATAAATATAACCTATATAAACCCCCCACTATTATTTAATAACAAATATTAGTGTATTAGTCTTGTGTATTAGTAATTGTGTATTATTAATAGTGTATTAGTCTTGTGTATTAGTAATTGTGTATTATTAATAGTGTATTAGTAATTGTGTATTATTAATAGTGTATTAGTAATTGTGTATTAGTAATTGTGTATTATTAATAGTGTATTAGTAATTGTGTATTATTGATAGTGTATTAGTAGTAAATATTAGTCTTGTAGGTTATCTCCCCCCCCCCCCACTATTAATAACAAATATTAATAGTGTGGGGGAGGGATAACCTACAAGAAGAAGAACCTACAAGAAGCATAAATAAAGTATTCAACAATTTTTAACGAAAAAATAATATACATTTGTAGGTAATACCATGTAATATTGTTTATATATAGTCTCATTATGTATGAAAATAAAAATATTGTGATAAATATTACGGATAATAAAACAACCAATTATTATATTTTGAACTAGGTAAATAGAATAAAATAGGATAAACAGTATGCAAATATACAATTATGCAATATAAAAAATTGCCACTGTAAAAGACCCAAACACGCATTCATGTGTCACTTGCTCAAGATTAGCATAATTAGGCCCTGTAGCTGTAGCTATGCCTACCTGCTACCTGCATACCAACCATTATGTAATAGTCATGCAAATGAATACATAAATGCATAATTGCATTGGAATAAATCATTTCAATCACATAAACATAGGAAATAGGTTGTTTCCTATTTGCTTCAATAGTCAAAGTTAGGCCGCCATCCATGATTCCATCACATTACAATTATATACCAAGACAGCATCAGCAAGTTAATATCTTAATACTGCAATATAATATGAGTAAAATTTAACTATGTAATAGAACTTATAGAAAACAAAGTTATTTATTTACCTCTATCCCCTTTAAAAGCACTTAAATTAAAAGCAACAGAATTGAACAGATCAAGCTGGCTATTTCACTCATTGCTTTAGTATTAGGGCCAGCATGGGTCTTGTTTACAACGGATTTTATGGCAAATGCCAAACTACCGATTAGATTTATAGCCAATTTGGCGACTTTGGCTGTATTCTTTTGGCTGCTTTATCCATGGATTCGACTGAGTTGTTTTTAGATGATTGAATACAGTATTATTTTCGTTTTTCAACTGGGTGGGTCAAATCTATTTAGTGGGTGGGTCAAATCCTTTACTGGGTGGGCGATCACCCACCCAGTTAACATGTTAGATTTAGGCCTGTTATAAGGATTACGTTCATTAAAATTGTTGTAGTATCGGTCAAAATTTTCACGTTCATCTGTACTCATACATTCATAATTAATGTTTGGGTGGAGGAAGACCTACGTAATTTAAAGTTTCGCTAGTGAGGAATGTGTAAGGGAAATATCATTTTGAAACTTCAGCTGCTACGCCCATCACCTTGGGTAGCTTTGCTAATTTACAAGGTGTGAATAATAGTGTCTTTAAATTGTACATTACCTCTTATTTGCTTTAAATTGTACATTACCTCTTATTTGCATCTGCATTAGTTTGTTGCCTCTTTTCAATGGATCACCTGTAAATAACTCAAAAGATTCGTGCTCAAGCAACTCCTTATAAAGGAACTGTGTGTCAAATTTGACCCGTTATGGGCAAGAATATACAGTCTTTTTTTTTAGCTTGTCCGCTAACTTGACAATATAGGACACAAAGAGTTTCAGAGGGCTATCGTGGGCACTCATTTTAAAAACGTTTGTCCGTTTTCCACATTTGGGACACTCATCACATTCGATCTCCATACACTCATCACAAATAGTCTGACTCACAAGTAAATGTGGAATAACCTCTTTGGTTTCAGCGTTCGTGTATGTTTCTATATCGTAGTATAGTTATACAAGGGTTGTTTTTAGGCTTGGCGTCTTTCATTTAACACACATATTTTACTCCGTCCGCCTTATATTCCTCCTGGTATGTAGAACAGTGAATTTCATCACATTTATGCCTAAATTTTCCTCAACTATCGATTGTGTGAAACATACCACACTCACAGATTCTCATTTTCCTGCACGTGCCAATTGATTTATGGAGTTCAAAACATATTATTGAAAAATGTGCGTCTACACACATTACAATCCATCTTCTCAGCTTCAACTACATGGCTTTCACAATTGGGACTTTTACACTGTTCACATACCATGTGGCAATCTTTACAATGTTTCACGATATCATCGGCAAACTCGATACATCCCTTACACAAATCATGATGTCGTCCATATTTTCAACTTTTGTCATAACTCGCGTAAAGGTCCCTTATATTACGGATGGGGAGATACGTTGTCCATGACAGTCCTAAAATAAGTAGGGGCATTGTACGATCCCTCACACTGCTTTTAAAAACATACACAGTTCTACGACGATCATCCATACCAAATACAGCTATACGAACATTCATTTCCTGTTCTACCATTCTCAGTTCTTCAGGACCGATAGCACAGTCAAACTCAAGTTTACAGTCTACAACTAGTTCACGGGCACGTTCCAGTACCGTAGGCAACCAAATGTTTTGGGTCCGTGTATTTAGTACAGTAAACATACGTGCTAAGACCACTGCCATAAAGCCGCAACCACGATCGACGTTTATATGCTGTCTAAAAATAGCTATGACCCGCAACACGGTATACACGATCAATATTTACCGTGAAGTTGTCCATATTGAAGGCTATACTACTTTGAGAGGCCTGCATTATACGGCCTAATATATACTCTATATCTTCAGCTGCCAAACGTCTGAAGGGTATTACTACCCAAAAATCATCTACATCTCCGTCATCTGACCCGAATCCAAAAGACAGCATCGTCTTGACTTCACGTTCGTCGCGATTCTGAAGGGCAAACTCTATAACACGCTCAACTATGCGCCGTAGTCCGTGTTCAACACCATTGCTATACATGGATCTAGGATCAACCTTGACTATATACCGATTTCTAGTCAAGACTGGCGTGGGGCATCGGTACGCACCAACTCGAGTGTTATGCCACCCTCAACAGAGCGAGAAGCTGCTGCGGAGGATGTACAAGAATTTGAGCAGGAATAAGGGGATATATTTTTATTTGAGGGAGTTACTATTGTGGGGATTGTGTCGTAAGACGTAGAGGGTTGGGGCTCTACTACTGGTAGTCTAACAACCGGCGCAATCCTGGCACGCTTTATGCCTGACGTGGAGGGCTCTTCATCATGCATCCGCTTTGAATTGTCGCGTGCTACAGGTATCGCTGGTGAGGATTCGTCGGTGGGGAAGGATTCTGTGATCACAACTACACTGTCGTTGGGGTCATCCGTAATGTCGATGATGGGGTGCTGTACCTCATCGTCATTGACGGTTCTGTGGGAGAAGAGAAAAACCTGAATTTTTCTACATAGTCCATCCACATGTATTATATCTGGACCTACAGGATGTGGTAAAACTGTGTTTATGCTTAAAATCATTAAAGAAAAGGGAGAGATGTTCTCAAAATTTGTGCATAAAGTTATATGGTGCTATTCGATGTATCAATCAGTGTTCAACGAGTACCAAGATATTTTGTTCCACAAATGTGTATAAGACGTTAATTCGTTAAAGGGAAATGAACATACAGTCATTGTAATTGACGATCTCATGCTGGAATGGATAAAACGTTTGCCGAAACATTTACAGTATTCTCCCACCATCTTAATATGAGCGTGTTCTTCATCAATTAGAATCTATTTTTTCAAAAATAGATACATGTGCGATGTGTCATTAAACACACAATATCTAGTCTTATTCGCACAACGTAGAGATGTATCACAAATTGGGGTAATAGCCAATCAAATGTTCCCGAATCAGCGTAAGGAGTTTTTGGAAGTTTATAAAGAAGCTACAAGCACGCGTTACGGATATTTGCTTTGCGACCTTCATCCGCGAAACACGTTTAGGGTGTTTCTAAGATAGAATATATTTCCAAACGAGCCTGAAACGGTGTATATTCCAGAATGACAGAGACTAAAGAAATACCGAGAATTAATAAAAATCTATCATCGACTGCCACGGGCAATGCAGCAGATGTTTATTAAAAATATCGACTCCGACCTTTTAAAATGCATCTGTGAAATGTCTTAACGTTAAAAATTGCAATGTATCAATGAAACCACCTCAGAAGGTTCGCCTACGCCGTTACAAGAACATGATACACGCACTCGCTCTTAAAAGTCAAACTGTAGGGAAGAAAAAACGAATTATTGTACAAACAGGAGGGTCATTTCTCCCCATCTTATTTTCAGTTTTGGGTCCTCTACTGACTAGATTAATATAATGAAGAAAGTGGTAGTGATTCCACACGAGGTGTACGCTTCACTGCAAAGGAATCCAGACACGGATCTAGATCCCCGTAAAAGCAGATTTAAAAGAATGGAAAGCGAATTGCTAGCCCTATTAAACAGTGAAAACACACCTGATGAGAAAAGAATCTTATACCAAGAAGCTCTGCAGAAACTTCTTCACGAGTACAAAAATTATAAGAACCCGACAGAGATTCCTGTGGTTATTAGGCACAGCACGGGGAACGATGGACATGGTGACATAGGACCTGTACCCGACGATACATCTGACCAGCCAAAGATTAAGGGGTCGGCCACACAACACATCGAGCATGTATTAAAAAGCACCCTCCCACATACATTGAGGAATAAAGGTTTAAGTCTTTATAATCTATTGAATGAGGACCCAGCCATACAATGGACCGATACAGTCGAGATCATTGTGGAAGGCTCAAAGGTACAGGGATCGAATATCGTAGACATTGTCCATGATCTGGTGAGAAAATGGGATAGGCCCTCACCATCAGGATGGAAGCATATTAAAACAAGACTATAACAAATAAATGTCCCCAAAACATCGATAGGAAATCTGAAAAGGTTAAAAGACCTGGAACATGCGATTCATGTGACACAATTGAAGACGCCATCACCCACGCCGGTAACATCTTTGAAGAGGAGAAAGAAAAGGTTAAACAACGGTCAACCCTACCCACGTGCCTCTAAAATACGCAAATGGCTAACGTATTAAGTAAACGCTATTATGACATTTCTAACCCAGCCTCCTACGGCGGCGTAGATAGACTGTACAGAAGTGTTTACGGAGTAGTTAAAAAGATGTTGAGATACGAAAATAAAAACCCACTCTAATAGACAGAGTTTATTTCCACAACAGTTTCGACGCCCGCTGGCATCCTCCTCGGGTGGATACACAAACACGAATGAACCAAAAAAGAGGGAAAAACAGTCCAGGGACCGACCGTTAAGAAATTCGCACCTAGGTTAGATCCCATTCTCCCGACACCGGAAGGGCATTTTCATTAAGTACATTCGCACAAATTTAAAACTATCTTCCTGTTCTAAACATACAGTTTCTATTATTTATTTATTTATTTTTTTACATAATTATTACATCAAAAATGCGTGGTGGTGGGAAGAAGGGAGGATTGACCGGAAGAAGGGCATACGTGGCATTAAACGTAAAAGGATATCAAAAAAAGAGTGTTGTAAGCGAATGAAACATATGGTTGACCATTTTTTTGACTGATATAAGCTAAGGACATGGATCTCATGAATCATAGTTTGTTTACTACTTGTCGAGAGAGGAGGCACTATTTCTAACTCGTCATAGCACGCTTCATCCACCCGTGTAGTTCACAATGCTGTAAATCGGAGCTATCCCTCTTTGAGATGCCCCCAACTCAAGTTTCTATTGAACACACTGACTTTATTACAATTAACCCTTTAAACACAATTAGTTCCCCGAGTGCTCCTATAGAATTCGTGATACCCAGCTCAGGCCCTTACCTTTTTGATCCAAGCTGTGTGCACATCTACGCTAAGCTACGTATAGCCCATTCTGATGGAACAGACTGAGATGACAAATATGCTGTATACCCTGAAACAAACTTTCTGCCCTCCATATTCAACCAGTGTGACGTATATTTAAATCGGGTCAACATATCGGCAGGAACGGGGTACTATCACCTACGAGCTTATCTGGAAAATATCCTCAACTTTTCCAATGAAACGAAGGCTAATTTTTTAAGTGCCGAGGGATATTATCAAACTAAAGACGAAAGTAGTATAAAGGACAAATTTAAAAATTCTAAAAAGAAGATATACGAGTGTTTTGGTCGTCTGCATACAGATTTCACATTCCAGGAGAAGTTGCTTGTGAATGGGGTGGATATGAAAATAAAGCTCACCCGCACTAGTCCTGAGATCTGCTTAAGTCTGGATGCTGATTAAGAAGAGGGAGCAAAACCCGTTGTGGTTCACATTATGGAGACATACCTCCGTGTACGGCGAGTGAAATTAAGTTTACCAAAACAACTAGAAATTGAGAAAAATTTAATAAACGCTACAGTGAAATACCCTATTAACAGAGTACAAATCAAACTATATACGGTGCCTGCAAGTTTGGCGTCAAAGCAGATAGAAAACATCGCCCTGGGAAATCTTCCTAAAAGGATATTAATCGGAATGAAGGACCATGCTTCCGTGAATGGAAAATATAAAAAGAGTGCCTTTAAATTCGAGAATTTCGGACTTAAAAATATGACTCTCTACGTTAATGGCATTGCGTTGGGAGGAACATTGAATACGGACTATTCATCAGACGCTGTTACACCTCTTTGCGCGAGAGCCTATAGTAATCTGGCCCATATTGCGGGTGATTGTGACGAGCTCGGTAATGGGGTAACGCAGAAAGAATTCATTGATCACTTTAACGTTTATCCGTTTGACATTACACCTGACTTATCTGCTAGCGTAAATACGCATTTAAGTCCACAACAGAACGGAAACATCTGTGAGGTTGGAATTCACCAAGCCTATAGTCGCACCTATTAGTGTACTAGTATACCTTGAGTCGCAAGCCCTAATAGAAGTAGATAGATTTAGGGGTGTTAAATCAGACTTTTAAAATGGATGCGAATACACTTCAGAGAGTAATGAAGAGTGAACGAGTCACACGTTCCAAATTTATCGGTGTGTTTGCGAAGAATAAAACATTGATTCTGCCAACTACGCGAGATTGCGATAGTCTTATTTTGAACACCGATATCATCGGTAATGAAGGGATTCATTGGTTTGCAATCTATTTTAAAATTAGGGACCGTTTGTATTATTTTGATTCACTCGGGACACAACCCTGGAGTGACCCTGTTATTGTAAAATGTCTCGACCAGTTACATATCCCCGAAGTTGTATGGAACCCATTTCGATTACAAGGATATTTTAGTAATACATGTGGAATGTACT
>JAJOZX010010881.1:37500-105000 GCA_023014485.1 Bathynomus jamesi
AGAAATATATTCACGTGTGTGCCGCTCATCAAGACGTTGAACTCCTAGGACTAATTCCATCTTTTCAAAGTTACTGGTAATTGCGTGACATGTTAAAGAGAGTAAAGAAACACCTGCAGATGTATCCGACCAAGCATCGGTAATGAAAGACATCTTCACATCACGTAGTTGCAGCAACATTTCTTTAACTCTACCTGACACAGCGGCATAAATCTCATTACACGTAAGATTAGTGTAGAATTTTCTTGTTTTTAGTTTGTATTGCGGAGAAGTATCGTTCATCAACCTCATGAAACCTATATCTTCGACATGACTGAAAGGCAAGTCGTCCATAATGAGCATTTCTGCAATTCGATAGTCTACCTTTTTCGATTTTGGGTCATTAACATCCCATATTTTCTTTTTTTCAAGACAACTAAACAGAGTTTGATTTTTAGTTTTAACTTCACACTTAGTTTTTTGCAAAGGTGTCTGAGTTTGAACTTTTTTTAATTGGTCCTTCTCAGTTACTTCTTCATTTTCAATAGCAATTAATTCTTTATACTCTTCAGAGTGCATTGACCGTAAATGATTCTTCAAATTTGTGGTATTACATCCTTTTCGCGAATAGTTTTTATTACACAATAAACACTTTGCTAATTCACAGTTGCTAGATACTTTTTCAAAATATTTCCAAACGGCACTCATGGTGATCAAATAATGTTGCTAATTTAAACCCGAAAGAATGTGCACAAAGCCACAAAAGATTCGACAACCTCAGACAACCTCACTCCAACACTGTCTGAAGCACACTGCCGAGACAGGCTCAAACAATGCCCACTCGCGTTTCAACTCTGACGTCATATTTACCATGGCTGGTTTCTTCCAATAATGCGTATTCTGAAAAAGAATATAGGCCCATAGGGTTAGCTTGATTTTTTAACATTCCAATTTTACATAGAGCAAATAAAGAGGTGTACTTATTGTTATTATTAAACCAATTTTTTATTCGGTTTTAAACTAATTCGCAACCCGTTTTCATTTCTGTTTTGGACTTATTTATTATTTATTTATTATTCCGTATTATTGTTAGCTAAACTTTCCTTTAAGTACGCATGAAAGAGCAGCTTTCATAGCAACTTTTGTAGAGATTTAAATCTTTTGTTCACAATCGCAACAATCGCAATCATTAAATGCGATTGCAATTGCGATTGTAAAAAATGTGCGATTGTATCGCGATTGCGATGCATCGTCCCATCACTAATATATATATATACAGGGTGTCCCGTAAGTCTGGACCCATAGGGAAAAATAATAAAATTACAAAATAGTCCAAAAATTTATTACATAATCTGTTCAAAGTGTCCGCCGTTGTGTCGCACACATGTTGAAGACGCAATCTCCACTGCGACAGCACTTTCTGAATCACAGTCGCAGAAATTTCTTGACACGCCTCCACAATGCGTGCTTTAAGGTGGAAAATGTTCTGAAGTTTGACCTCGTACACTTTGGCTTTCAAGTGGCCCCACAAAAAAAAATCATAATAAAAAATAGTAAAAAAATAATAATAATAAAATAATAATAATAATAACAATAAAAAAATATATTATAAATCCCTATGGGTCCAGACTTACGGGACACCCTGTATATATATATATTATATACTATATATATATATCTATATATATATATTATATACTATATATATATATATATATATATATACTTAATGTAGCCGCGAAACATACAATCTGATAACTCTACAAATAAAGCGGAGTTTGAGACCTGTCGAGTTACTAAAGTATCAAAGCTGATCACACACACACACACACACTATTTCGTTTATATATATGCCCTTCATCTCCTGTAATATTTGTTTATAACCTTTAACCTTTGGTTAGCTTCCGCCCGAATTGTTCATTCTGACGAAGGTCAAGCTTTTCACTCCACCTTAGACCTACAGTTTAACGTGGAATCCGAACCACGCCCCACCAGCAGCCCAGCGTCTTAACCACTAGGCCACCTAGGGTACCAATTTATCTACGAACCACTTTCTTTATTGTGTGGAAGGATGAACAGCTGGGTTTTGCTGCGTGCCGGCTGCCTTCACCGGGTCTCGAACCCGGGGCCGATGGATTCGTAGTCAGCGACGCAAACCACTACACCACCGAGGCACATGGTGTAAAGGAGAAATAAAACACAAGTACAGCGTTCTGTCTATTTAATGTATATCGAAATACAAAATATGTATATACATTAGGTGCAAAACAGGGATAAAACATATATGACATATATTTACATAAAAAATATCAACACCAGTAGAGGAGAACTGCATATACATTAGACGCAAAAACAGGAATAATACACAATGGAATTATTTAACATTATATATATATATATATACACAGGGTGATTCAGAAGTCAGGTTACATAGGGCTTTTCTGTTTCTTTGCAGGTAAATGAGTTATGAGATGTTATCGAAGGAAGAGCGCATTGATGTGATATTCCTAGCTGGCTGCACAAGTGCATTGCCGTTAACGGTGGCCATATCGAACATGTGATGTGACTATTCCCCTGTATCATTACATAATACAGTATTTCCCTATGTAACCTGACTTTTGAATCACCCTGTGTGTGTGTATATATATATATAAAAATAAATATGGGCGACGTCGTGGCCGATGTCTTAACGCCGCTTCCTGGAGATCAGCGAAGTTAAGCGACATTGGGTCTGGGTAGTAGTTGGATGGGAGACCGTCCTCTGCGCCCAGATTATGTAGCGACCCGTGGTTTGGATCCCACGTAAAGCTGTAGGTTCCCTTCGTCATATGACCTTAGATGTTGCGAAGGAGGTTAAACAACCCCAATTAAAAAAATATATATATGTATGTTAAATATATCAGAATACATGACACTTGATTAATATACAGTATATACAACACTTGATTTATTTATTTATTTATTTATTTATATATATATATATATATATATATATAAGCACACCGGACAAAAAATTAGTCACCCCTAATAGCACCGATAGTAGGAAGTTCAAGGTCACACAGAGGGCGCTGATGTAGCATTGGTAAGTGACAAGTAGCGGTGACGTAGCACACAGGATCAGATCTGTTTCGTGAGGTGGTGAAGAACAAAGTGTGTTGGATATAGTCTGCAAAATGGATCGTGAGGCAGACGTTAATCAGTGGCAAAAAGGAGCCACCGTGTTTGGCAGAGCCCACGGACACAAAATGTCTGAAGTAGCCCAATTTGTTGGTGTGTCAACGCGTACTGTCCAGCGAGTTTACAAAGAGTGTGTAGTTCGCAATCAACTGACAATCGACGGCGTAACTGTGGCCGGAAAACAATTCTCGACAATAGGGGCCGCCGCCATGTTTCTCGTCAGTAACTGCAAATCGTTTTCAAACCAGAGAACAATTGCTCCAAGAAACCAATGAGGTTCTCCAGCGACCAATTTCCGAACGGACATTGCGACGAGAACTGCATGCGATGGACATCTGGAGCAGGGTACCACGGAAGAGGCCGCTGTTAACAGCAAGTCGCAAATTGGCACGTTATAAATGGGCTCAGAGGCAAAAAACTGGACTGCGGCAGATTGGAAACGTGTAATTTGGTCCTATGAGTCCCGTTTTTGTTTGTTCTCCAATGATGGGAGGCGACGAGTACATCGCAGGTCCAATGAAGCCTTTAATCCTGAATGCGTCGAAGGTGTTGTTCAGGCTGGAAACAGAAAGTGAAGCGAAGGACTCTGGCGGAACTTCGGGACCGGCTGATGAACGAGTGCAAGCAAATCGATGTTCAGTACATGCACAACCTCGTAGAGTCTCTGCCTCGCCGGATTCGTGCGGTTATCAAGGCCAGAGGCGCCGTCACACGTTATTAGGTACATTCTGAGAGGGGTGACTAATTTTTTGTCCGGTGTGCTTATATATATATATATATATATATTATATATACGCATAAAAATGGAAATACACGGATTAAGGTCAGTTTCTCTTTAAACTAGTAAATATTTTAAAATAGTAAACTCGCACGTCATCAAGTCCACATTTACATCCTCATTGCTTTATACTACACAGTAAATGTGATGACGTAAACAAATTCCTGGGCACACGTGTTACCAACGTACATCTTTTACGTATCAATTAACATAAAAAAGCTCGCTCTCTCTCTCTCTCACGGCTTGGTAAAAACTTAAGGAACGCCCACTAAAATTCGTTCAGGGACTGCCCGCTACATTCTCTCAACCAATGAAGTATCTGCATTCTGAAAGTGGGGGGTGGGGGAAGTCTGCTCTTCAGCATGCCCATTCTACGGAGTCTTCTCCCTGCCCTATAAAAAGAGTAGCAGCGACATATGTGAAGCATTTTAGTGTTTGAGAAGCAATTCAACTGTTGCGTGCAAACTTATGACCAAGAATGCAGTCTGACGACCACCCCAATATCAAGTTGTAAGTAATTTTACTTCGTATATTTTCTCTTCTAAATATAAAGAAGTAGTCTTATTCAATAGTGCTCTGAGTGAAATATATAGAAGTTAATTGAGGGGTCCGGCGTCTTAAGGTACCTAAGCGCCAAAATTAAAATTCGCCAGAAATCGCCTCCAAAGTTTAGCAATATTCTGGCAATAGTATCTCTGTTATTAATTGAGCTAAAACGTTCATTTTTGGCTAAATTAGAGTTCTAAGTATGCTAATGAAGATGTTGATGAGTTTTTGGAATAGGTTTTCATATTTTATATTTTATATATATTTTTTTAAATTTTTTTATTTTCTTATTATGCCGAACTTTGGGTGCGATTTCTGGCACAGAATGATTCCATTGATTTTTCATCACTATCACTAGCACGGTGAGACATTGCTAAAAAACGTTGATAATAGTTAGAAGCCGGCTGAATAGAATAATCCACGCAATATTCAGCAATATGAGCACGAACACAGGACGCCTGGTAACAGCAACGCGAGTCTTAAGGTACTGGCGGGATGTTTGTGTCGTGTCCCTCTCGGTACGTGGAGCGGGTGGCCAATCAGAAAGCAGAGCGGCGTGGCTGCCATGTTTTCATTGGCTCGCGCTCCTCCTGCTGTTCTCGCCACCCAGAGACCGAGCGTCCCACCCCCACCCCCATCACCTCCCACCAGTTGAACGGGATATTGGGGCCTTAAGACGCGCATCACATCTGGGCGGCAGAGCCCAGCTGGCGATAGAGGTGAAAAAAGTAGTTCGCTTCATAATGTTTTCAACCATACTTCTAGTGTCGTAAGGTCATTATAAACCAAACCACGCGATAGAGGAAGGGTGAAAATAGTGATATCCATCAAAAACACGTTTTCGCCTGTGGTGGCGCTTAGGTACCTTAAGACGCGCGACCCCTCATTATTCTTCTGTATCAACATTTGCGTAGAAGTGTGTTTTGTGAAGTTTTGTGATTATTGATTTTGTGATTTTGTAATTATATGCCTTATTGTGTTGTGCCTAATTTTATCTTTTTATTGTTTTATCTGAAGGACCGATTCTTCCATACACAAATGCCTATCCGAATATGCTTCGCCTCCGGTATACCTCTACGATGATATAATGTGAGTACTGCTATTTCTATATATGATATATACATTCAGAACATGGATTCATGCCTTTATTTCAGTTTTATATATATATATATATATATATCTATCCCATTCTTTTGGTATACCTTATTATTTTACAGAGCTGATGCGTGTGTTCATTTGATGGGGCGCGTGGACAATGACAGTATATTTTCGAGTCGGTCTCTACAGGAACTGACACTAAAAGACCCTCAGCCCGAGACTAAAACTCACCCGAGAAACACAAACGATTCGAGCAGTGACGCCTACATTGTGTAAGTATTATGTAATTCGAAAGCAGTCTATTGTTTATGGGTATGCCGCAGCACCTCCTGTAACTAACTAATTCCTCTTACATAAAAAGCTCTTATTAAATGAATGGCGCGTTAGTTTTTCTTTTTCAAGACCCTGACGAGATTTTATTTTAAAATAATTCTCTCTCTTTATCCTGTGAAAATAATAATAATAATAATAATAATAATAATAATATAATAATGATAAAGCGCGGCTTCCTGTAATAATTTTCTTTTTTCTGTTATACGAAGATCCGCTCCGAAACACAGAATGTGTGATAATCGAAGAAACGATGCAAGTTTTTCTTTTCTTGTGTGTGTGTGTGTGTGTGTGTGTGTGTGTGTGTGTGTGTGTGTGTGTGTGTCGGGTAAGAAAAAAACCAATATTTTAAAAATTTTATTAAGTAATAAAACTATGGGTAACATTTTAAGTATATTTATAAATTAATACATAATTTCGTTTATCCAATACATCACATTTTTTTTACACAATATTGGCTTCAATGTTTTTCGCACATATACAAATAGGAGTGACAATAATACATTATTTCGATTTTACACATTATATAGGTAAAAATGAACAATGAATAATTCTTATATTCATATATTCTTATATTCATTTTTGCATATAGACTCCAAACTCGCATAACGCTGACGTAAGTCCGGATAAATTTTTTATTTTCTTTCTATTTTATTTTTGCTGAATAACACTAACACTGATTCTGCTTATATAACAAAGTTTATGTTTTTATATGCATTTGTGGGCGCTGAGTCCAAATCTGGCCTTGGTTTGTTTGTATCATCAATGGTTTCAGAGATAATCCATTTTTCATGTTTTACCAGTATAATGTTATTATGGGCGCAGCAATATTAGAATAATCAGGAATTGTTGAGAACAATCCGGATGTTCGTTGACAGTTTCTTGCTCTAGAAATTGCCCGAAACTTCCACTGTGCTATATAAAGAAGAGCGCAGAGTCTGAGAAGTCAGTAAGTGTGAACACACAAAGAAAACAGGTAGTTTGTCTGATGGTTACCAGTACTGAGGTACTGTGTTTCTGTGCTTCTCTATGCTGACGATTTGAGCGTTATCGATCCTTTTTTATTGCGAACATTATTTCAGTGTTGTGAATACATCTTTTTTCTGGAATCTGTAATCTGTTGCAGATTTAATAACTCTTCTCTCTATATCTGCAGGTTATGATTAATGTAGTACAGTTTGGTAAAGAGAATGGCAACTAGAGCTTGTAAACACTCGCCGGATATATTCTGCTACGTTTGTGGGTATTACATAGGCCCCAAGCAAGTATCGCACAAGATTGTGAAAGGCACCAAGTTCTGGATCGCGTATCGGCTCTATTTTGGTATGCCTATGGGTGACCAAGATAAGCCCTGGGCACCCCATGTGATCTGTGGAAGCTGCCGCTCCACACTTGAAGGGTGGCTGTGGGGAGTATGCAAGGCAATGCCCTTTGCGGTACCCAGAATATGGAGAGAACCAAAGAGCCACCACGACGATTGCTACTACTGCATGGTAGATGTTTCTAAGTACAGAAAAGTTAAAGGAAGGCAGACTCTTCAGTATCCAAGCATAGCGTCGTCCATAGCTCCTGTACCACATAGCGAAGGTCTTCCAATACCACGTCCACCAGAACAGGTATCTATCCATTACTTTACCTTCTGTATTTACAGACTGTGGGTCATTATGTGTCGATTTTTCTTAGTGCTGATGCTCTTCTACATATATAGCTATGCCTATATTTTGTTTCTTTGCTTTGCAGATTGAAAATGAGGATGCAGCTAGCTCATCTGAGATGTCGGCTGGTGAGGACAGTCATGATGAAGAATATGCAGTAACTTTCAGTACAAACCCTCACTTTCCAAATCAGAGGGAATTGGACGACTTAATTAGAGATTTCGGTCTGACGAAATCAGGGTCTGAGCTTCTGACCTCCAGACTCAAAGAGTGGAATTTGCTTGGAGAAGACTGCAAGAGCACTGTATACCGAAAGCGGCATGAAGAGTTTGCAAGGTTCTACGATGTTAATGGCTCTCTCTGTTATTGCAGCGAGGTTAATGGTCTATTCACAGCTATTGGGTTAACACATATACCCTCAGAGTGGCGCCGGTTTATTGACAGTTCAACTCGGAGTTTAAAAGCTGTTCTACTCCACAATGGGAACAATATCCATCTATACCAGTTGCACATTCTGTTCAAATGAAAGAGGACTATGAAAATGTCAAACAACTGCTCACTCAAATCAGGTATGAACAATATAACTGGGACGTGTGTGGTGATTTCAAAATGATTGGTTTCCTGTTAGGTTTACAAGGAGGGTTTACTAAATATTCATGTTTTCTTTGCCTGTGGGATAGCAGGGCTTCAACTGAGCACTATAAAACAGTTCAGTGGCCTCCACGTGAAGGACTGCAGCCAGGAAAGTACAATGTACTCAGGGAACCTCTTGTGAAGCCTGACGTAGTTCTGCTACCACCTCTCCATATTAAGTTGGTTCTAATTAAGCAGTTTGTAACTGCGTTAGATTTTGGATGGGAAGTTTTCCAACAGATTCGGGTCATGTTCCCTAAACTCTCTGAGGCCAAAGTCAAGGCCGGCATCTTTGTAGGATCACAAGTCAAGGCGCTGTTGAATTCAAAGAACCTTGAAGCCAAGATGACTCAGATCGAAAAAGAGGCTTGGTGTGCTTTCCGTGATGTGGTTCGTGGGTTTTTAGGCAACCATAAAGCACCAAACTATAAGGAGTTAGTGTCAAACTTGATTAAGTGCTATGGCAAAATGGGGTGCCGTATCTCTTTAAAATTACACTGTCTACATTCACATCTAGACTTTTTTCGTGATAACCTGGGCGATGTGAGTGAAGAACATCGCCAAAGATTCCATCAAGATATTCAAACAATGGATAAAATGTACCAGGGCCATTGGGATGCTTCCATGATGGGAGACTACGTATGGTCGCTGATCAGAAAGGATAAGAATGTTCATACGTGGAAGTCGCGTTCTTCAGTGCATTTTTAAGGAACGCACACTGCATAACGAGGCTTGTTATTCTCTTATCGGTTCTCCTCATTATATCCTTTGCACTATTTTGGGTTTGTCAAACAATTTTGGCTCAATAAACATTAATTTCCAATAGTGTTTTTATTTTCAGAAAATATTTATGTTAGCCTTCTTTATATACTTTGCCATATGAAAAGTGTGATAACCTATATTTTTGAAACGGTTGATGATAGAGCAAAACCAGAATCATTTTTGGAATCAGCGTCCTGAAATCATTAAGAAACGACAGAAAAATCACAATAAACAGAAAAAATTTCAAATTTTGTTACCCAGTGTAATTGATGAATTATTTCTTTTTAAATTAATAATTTTTTTTAGATTTAGCTTTAATGTAATCTTGTTAAATTCTGCAATGTTCATTTTATTTATACATTCTCTTCGTTGTAAAAGATGAAGTCATGTCTTGCTTAACACCTAATCTTAAATTTTAAGCATTTAATTTTGGCTCACATGCATGTTTAATTTTAATCCATAAGAAAATGCATATTTCAATTTCCCTTTATAGTTAACTGGCAGATCATGATAACATCAAATCTGTCAATATGCAGGTTGAAATAAAAATATGGCTTCATCTTCAAATATCTTGCTTATCTGTCTAGACTTTGCTACAGCTAAAATATTCACCTTATCTTCAAATATTTTGCAAAATAATGCAGCCTATTGAGAATAAAAAACAAAACAGGTCAAGATTAAATAATAATAATAATGTCACCAAAAATTCAGTATATAAAGTCAAACAGTTTTTCAAAGTATCAATCAGATTGTATCTGATCTAAATTAGAGGCTGAGCATTACCTGTAACATTTTAGCAGTAAACTGCAGTAAGTGGATATCTTTGTCTTCTCCTTCGAGCCTTGTTTTCTTCAGAGAACTTAGTCTTAAAATAGAGAAAAATAATCGGAGAACCCTTAGAGAATTTAGTAAGCTTCACAGAAGAAATCGGAGAATAGTATAAGAGAAACTACTGTGATTTCATACACGGTACCAGCTATTCCAAGTTAACAATCCGTTGCTGCGACCTAACCAGAACCCCCGTCAACCTCGAACCGCCCAAGGCCATAGACAGAGGGGTTAACATATATATATATATATATATATATATATTATATATATATACACAGTAGTGGTGGTGTAGTGGTTAGCGGCGCTGACTACGAATCCATCGGCCCCGGGTTCGAGACCCGACGGCAGCCGGCGCGCAGCAAAACCCAGCTGTTCATCCTTCCACACAATAAAGTGGTTGGTAGATAAATGGGTACCCTAGGTGGCCTCGTAGTTAAGACGCTGGGCTGCTGATGGGGCGTGGTTTGGATTCCACGTTAAACTGTAGGTCTAAGGTGGAGTGAAAAGCTTGACCTTCGTCAGAATGAACAATTCGGGCGAAAGCTAACCAAAGGTTATATATATACTGTATATGGGATGAATTTCACAATTAAACACGTGAAATGAATGAATGCTGCAAACCCACAAGGAAAAAGAAAAACGGTTCCAAGGCCTTTCGTGTATTTAGAGCTACACCTCGTCAGGTGGTGTAGCTCTGAATACACGAAAGGCCTTGGAATCGTTTTTCTTTTTCCTTGTGGGTTTGCAGCATATATATATAGGTTAACCCCTCCGTCTATGGCCTAGGGCGGTTCGAAGTTGACAGGGGTTCTGCTGGATTTGTTAATACCTGGACTTTCGAAGGATAGGCGGCTCGAACGCCTGGCAGATGTTTTTTGGGAAGGTGTTGTTCGGCAGCTATCTTCAAATTATCAGCGTGAATGATCTTTAGTTTGGAATGGTCTCGGAGGTCGAGGATTTCGTAACGGTTCTTTCCGAGGTTTTTCATAATCCTATATGGGCCATCCCATTTTGGGTATAATTTGCGATGAGCACTTGGCGGTTTCACGCTCTTTATGTAACATCGCATACCGACGATTATAGTCCGTTGGCGGTGATGGCATGTTGCTCTTGCTCCATCTGTTTGTTTCGTTGGTCGAGGGCATATCGGATTATGTCAAAAATTTTGAAAGATCGTTCAACTAGTTGCTGATTTGCTTCTGCCATCTCGGAAGGTGTTAGAACTGCCGGGTCGATTTGGTCAGGCAAATCAAAAGGTAGCCGTTTGTCGTAGTGATATAGGACGAAATGAGGGGTGTCCCCGATGGACACGTTATAGCCGTTGTTGATGGCTGTTTGCACCATGGGGAGGGAATCATCCCATGTACGGGAGGATGCATCGACAACGTGGCGGAGGGCTTCTAAGATCTTCCGATTGTGTCTTTCCACTAAGCCGTTTGCCTGCGGATGGTATGCCACATTGTGTGTGTTTTAATTTTACACATGTTACAGAGTGACTCGAACAGTTTGGAAGTGAAACTAAGGGCGTTATCCGAAATTAGGATGGAAGGAGTAGTATGGTTTTGGATGACGCGTTCCACTAGGGCTCTTGCCACAGTTTCCGAGGTCTGGTTTGGAATGGCAACTACTTCGCTGTAACGCGAGAAGTGGTCCGTAAACACAATGATGTACTGGTTTCCCTTTGATGTTTTGGGAATGGTCCCAGTATGTCCATTCCAGTTCTTTGCCAGGGCGTTGGCATGGGAGCTGTGGACGGTACGTTGCCTTTGTTTTAAACAAGACGGGCATTCAGCGATGTATTCATGTACCTTTTTGTTCATTTCGGAAAATGGTATCGCTCCAAAAGACTCTTGATGGTGCGATCCGGCCCCATGTGGCCATACAAAGGTGAGTCGTGACAAAGTCCGATGGCTATATCTACGAGATCCTTTGGTATTTCCACGAGGTCGTTTCCATCTTCGTTCCTAAAATGTACGAGCCCATCTTTTAGGTTGTACTGTTCTTTTACCTTCGATGGTTCCTTTTGTTCCAGGCGAGCCCGAAGGTTCTGGGTGTGTTGGTCCTGTTGTTGGGAGTATTGCAGACATTCGTAGTCGAACACAGGAAGAGTTTCTATCTTATTCACTTGGGTCGGGCTTGAGTCTCGACAATCCGTCTGGAATAACTTGAAGTTTTCCTGGTTTGTATACGATTTTTGCCGCAAAGTCCTGAATCAACAGAGCCCATCTACTCAACCGTCCTTCAAGTAGCTTGTCCTTGAAGAGATACGTGAGTGGCTTATGGTCAGTTTTGATGGTTACATCGTAGCCGTAGACGATATTTCGGAATTTTTTCAAAGCCCAATATACCGCTAGGGCCTCTCGGTCCGTAGTGGAATAATTCCGTTGAGGTCAGAGAGAAGCTGACTGGCATAAGCAATGGGTAATTCCACACCATCTACGTCCTGTAATAGGACGGCTCCTAGTCCATAGGAGGAAGCATCTGTGGCTATGACAAAGGGTTTGGTGTAATCGGGATATTGGAGGATGGGATGACAGTTAGTTTACCGATTAAAGTTTCAAAAGCATGTTGGTGATCAGATTCCCAATTAAATTTAGCATTTTTCTGGAACAAATTGGTAATGGGTTTAGCAATGTTTGAAAATTGGGGGATAAAATTTCGATAGAATCCGACAAATCCAATAAATGCACGAGCGTCGTCGATGGTTTTAGGTACAGGGTACCTTTCCAGTGCTTCAAGTTTGGCTGGATCAGATTTAATTCCAGTGGATGATAGTAGAAATCCTAAGTATACTAGGGATTCCTGTAAAAAGTTGCACTTTGCAAGTTTCAGTTCAAGGTGTGCTTTTTTCAAGCGTGATAGCACATTCTGAAGACGTTGAAAGTGTGTTTTTATATCCGAACTATAAATGATAATATCGTCAAGATAGACGAAGCTTCGACACCTAATAGGTCGGAAAGGACTATATTCATCAACCTAGAGAAATTAGCAGGCCCATTTCGGACTCCGAAAGGTAAAACTTGGAATTCGTAATGGCCTCGATTAGTGGAGAAAGCAGTCAATGCCCGAGATTCGGGACTGACCTCCATTTGCCAATAACCGAATGCTAAATCTAGGGATGAAAAAAGTTAGCTCTCCCTACGTTCAGAATTGTTTCCTACATGTTTGGAATGGGGAAACGGTCTGAGATGGTAATGTGGTTTAGGCGTCTAAAATCTATAGAAGGGCGAGATGTTCCGTCCTTTTTGGAGACAAGAATCATAGGAGCGGACTAGGGGCTAGCTGAAGGCTGGATGACATCCTGCTCCAACATGTCCTTGATGTGTTCCTCAATAGTTACTAATTGGGAATGTGGAACCCTATAGGGAGGAATGAAGATGGGTTTGGAATTGGGTTCCAGCTTGATTTCGAAAGGGACCAAATTAGTTCGGCCCAGAGGATCTCCTTTTAGGGCAATCACATCTCTATTTCTTATCAGGAAATCGAGAAGTGATTCCAGTAGTTTGGGATCCTGTAAGGCTGGTGACTCCTGAAGGGAGTGCTCCAGACATTTCTTATATTCTTCTTTTAATGCTGAAGGGTTTAACTCTAAGGAACTGGAAACACGATTTATAGTACTGGTGGGGAAATCTGAATTTATTTCTACTGTGGAAACAGTTCCTATTCTCTGATTTGAAGTTAATTCAATAGGGCTTTTTCCTTTGTTTAAACAAAACAGGGATAGCTGAATTCTGACTATGACTAAGAACTTGGGCAATAAGAACATCTCTCTTGAAATTACTTTTCTCTGTAATAAGAGTACGATCTGACTAATAGTTTTCCTTGACCGTTTACTACTCTTGCTAGGAAACAAATCTTCTCATAAGGTGCTACTGTTATATGCTCTGTAGGGCATATGAAAAATTGTGAATCTGACTCTGGTTCGGCGATTAAAATTTGCCTTATTGGCTGAAAAATCGTTTCAGTTGGATTTCGAATCTCAACTGCTGAGTTAACTGAAACTGACTGAAACTGGCTGGAAGACTGGCTGAAACTGACTGACTGGAAACTGACTGTGTTGATCCTACTGGATTCAACAACTGGAACTGATTACTCTGGGGGCTGATTTCTGGGGCGGTTGTCCCTCTGGATGCAACCGACTGACTTGAACTGCTATAAACTGGAGTGGGTTTCCTATTTCTTTCGGAAATCCGAACTAAACTGATTCTGTTAGCATTAGGCTGAACGTGCGGCACCTGTCTATTATTCTCATGGAGAGGGTGTGTCCTATTTCTACACTTAACTAATTTTCCGGCTGGGTAAATTTCCCATTGATTCCGGTTGAAGAAATCCATACCTAGTAAGATATCTGTCTGAAAGGTGGCTACTGCGTCCACAATACATTTTGCGGGATATACCGCGTTACCAACTTCTAAATATAATTCGATTTCTCCATATGTAGGTATGGGTGTGCCTGTAACTCCTCTGAGTTGGCAGGAAGGTGCCTTAATTTCATATTTATAATCTGTACTCTCTAGTAACTCATCTGCACATTGTTTCTTAATTAATGTCGCATGTGCTCCTGTATCTAGGAGAGCGGTTAAATCTCGGTTATCTGTGCTGCAATTTATTATTAAATCTAGTAGGTTCGCACCTATATCCTGATGGGTAGTTTGTGTGTATTTGGGTTTATTACTGCTATTTAGGAGGGAGGAGGCTGAACTGCTGCCTCCAAGTGGGATCTAAAAAGAACTTGAACTGACTTCTATGGGAGGACCTGAGTCATATGCTACGGGATCACCATACACTGGAGGGTCTTCTTGAAAAGTGTACTCTGGGGAAACTGATTCTTCAACGGGTACTTCTACGTACCGAACCATCCGACCTTGCTGATTATATTGGGGTCTGGACATCGGGTAATAGTGTGGTTGACCTTGTGGTCGTGATCTGTTTGGTGGGTGGTTCTGTTGAGGCTGGGAACTAACTGGTTTCTGAGAATTGGAGGGCTTTTGGGAACGTTGGTGATTTGATCTCTGGAAGTGGGGCCTGTACCCTACAGGGGCTTTGTCAGCACATTTTTGTCGGTCGCCACGGCGATGACCATGTTCATGACAGTGGGAGCAATAAGGGGATAATTGCATTGACTCATCATGTGCCCAAAACTATCGCAATTAAAACACTGGGAGGAGGGCGTGCATTCTGGGTTTGTGGGCTTGTTTCTGAGGTGGTGTTCCCTGCATCGGCCTAGATTTATAGGGTTGTTGTTGTTGTTGTATGTGTGTATGGGGGTCTCTACCCTTCCGGTAGTTCTGGCTCGCTAAGTCTGGGTAATGTTCCCTTGTTTTATTTATGGCTACACTTACTGGTTTGTCAATATTTAGACACTCTTGAAATTTCTTTTTAGGTGCTACGGGTAGGTTTTGGTAAATGGATGCTGCTACTAGGTTTCTTTGCTTTGAAGTGAATGTAATGTCGCATGCATTTTCTGCGGCTCGGAGGGCTTCTCCTACGAGTTTGTGTGTTCGTGTAATAAAATTATTTAAATCTTCATGTTCTTCTTTCTTCCATTTAGCTTGGAAGACGGTTTCTAACGTGGCCAGAGGTTGTGCGAGTGTTATTTCTTTGAAAAATACTAATAAGTGTTTTTTAAAATTGTCCCAAGTTGTATCTTCGCTAATGGATGGGACGTATATAACTATCATGGGCATTCCCCTCTTTATGGTCAATAAACCTTTTAGCTTCCCTAATCTTTATATCATCATCTGTGATGTTTTCGCGTAAGAAATGCTGTTCTAGAGACTCAATCCAAGGTCTTACGTGGTTCAACGAAGTTATTATCTATGGTTCCCTTAAAAATTAGGACAGTATGGGAAGGTTTACAAGTCTACCTAAGTTAATGTATGCTGGGGAAGCGGTTTGAGACATGTTGGCTTGTGCTTGATCTGAAGTTTGCGTGTTTGGAAATATGTTTGAAGGGCGCGGGTAGGTGGAAAAATGGGTGTAGGGGAATTTTCAATGTCAGAAAGCGCACCGTCTGAATCGCTCATATGTGAAGGTACTGTTAATGTATTCTAATTTGGTCTGCTTGACCGATCTTAATCTATGGAATGATCACTTGAGTGGCTTTCCTAACTACTCTATCTAAGAAATACACAAATAATGCACAACAATTTGCCTAACTAGGGAAAAATTTGAAAAATTGTAAACAAAATAAAAAAATGTAAAAAAATTTCACTCGAATGTACGTGAATGTACGGTAATATTATGATTGGCACATTAAATAAAATTATTCTATGCTAACTATAATAGTGGAAATAACTCGGTTTCAATAAAAAGAAATGTATCACTGGTGTATGGAATGTTCACTGTGTTTTGTTAATTCTGGCTTGATACTAATTATTAACTGTTAATAATACTGACTTCTCAAATGTTTAGTAATTAATTTGAAAAAAGGATCTGTACTTAACAAGATTCCTACGGCGAAATCCTTGAAGACGTGTTCTTGCTGGCCACTTGTTCCTGGACGAAGAATGGGCGTGGAGAACTTGGAGTCGTGACACACCGGTCGAATGATGGATGTGAAGAACTGGAAGTCGTGACACGCCGGTCAACTGAATGTTGGTTCTAGTTCCAGGGTCTAGAAGACTGGAAGAATCCTGGCAGAGGTCGCCAGTTGTTAACCCCTCCGTCTATGGCCTTGGGTTCGAAGTTGACGGGGTTCTGGTTAGGTGGCAGCAACGGATTTGTTACTCTGGAGTAGCTGGTACCGTATAGGGAATCGCAGTAGTTTCTCTTATACTACTCCGACTTCTTGTAGTGGATCGAGGATTCTGTGGAGCTTACTAAATTCTCTGAAGGTTCCCCGATTCTTCTTGTAACGTATCGGGAAATTATTTTTCTCTATTTAAGACTAAGTTCTCTGAAGAGCAAGGCTCGAAGGAGAAGACAAAGATATTCTCTTACTGTAGTTTACTGCTAAAATGTTACAGGTAATGCTCAGCCTCTAAGTTAGATCAGACAATCAGAATGAACATTGAAAATTATTTTTTATATAAATTTTTTGACATCATTTTATTTAATGTTGACTGTTTTGTTTTTATTCTCAATAGGCTGATTATTTTGCAAAATATTTAAGATAAGGTAATATTTTAGCTGTAGCAATTCTAGACTGATAAGCAAGATATTTGAAGATGAAGCCATATTTTTGTTTTAAACCGCATATTGACAGATCTGATGTTATCATGATCTGCCGAGTTAACTAAAAATGGAAATTGAAATATGCATTTTATTATGAATTACACTTAAACATGCATATGAGCAAAAATTAAATGCTTAAGATTTAAAATTAAACGTTAAGCAAGACATGACTTCATCTTTTACAACGAGAGAGAATGTATACAGAAAATGAACATTGCAGAATTTAACAAGATTACATTATTAAGCTAAATCTAAAAAATGATTAAGTAATTAAAAAAATAATTCACCAATTATTAGCAAAATAAAATAGAAAGGAATCAAAAATTTATCCAAACTCGTCAGCGTTATGCGAATTTGGACTCTATATGTAAAATGATATGAATATAAATATGCATAAGAATATAAGGATTATATAAATATAAGGATTATATAAATGTATGAATTATACGACTGAATTTAAGAATTATATAATAAGTATAAGAATTATATAAATTAATATAAAAATTATATAAGTGAATATAAGACTTATATGAATGAATATAAGGAAATATGAATATAGGAATTATTCATTGTTCATTTATATATATATATATATATATATAATTTTATACAGTACGCGTATTTGCTTCATTTACAAAGTTAAGAGTTATACTGCGCACCGTGCATATTTGGCACAATTTAAAATAATTAATTGCTGAAGATATTTGTCATTACAATTATATATACACATAAAGCTTCACAAATTACACTGGGTGACAACAAAAGGAAACTTTTTTTATATCTGTCTGCATATTTCCACATCGTTGCTGCTCGCATGGTTACACAAGTCAAATAATTGCAGAAATTCCGTCATATGCATGAGAAAGCACAAGCTGTATTAGCCACAGACATTGCTGTGTAAACTCTGGAAGTGGTAAGGATTCCACACTATTTGTGGGATTTGCAACTGTTTGAGAAATTTTACAACAGCATCATGTTATGGATGTCCGCCCCGTGAATTATAGTAGTACACAAGTTCCCTATTTTCAAAATAAAAGGCTTTCCAATGGATTCCTTCTCCACTGCTCACATCTTTATTCACGATAAGTGCGCCGCAGTCTCTCGTGGTTGGAAGTTCACCGCTTCATTCTTCGTAAACACGCCAGTAAATTCGGTGCGTGTGAATCGGTCACTCTTCATCACTCTCTGGAGTGTAATCGTATCCATTTTTAAATTCCGTCACTACACCCCTAAACCTGTCAACTTCGATTAGAGTTTGCGACTCGAGGTAAACTACAACGCTGAGAGGTGTGACTAGCGGCTTGTCGAACTCTAATCTGACTGAGATATTTCTGCTCTGCTGTGGACTTTGGGGGTGCTTATACTCCCACAGAAATCGGGTGAGAGATCAAAAGGGTACAGATTTGAACTCTGGATGAATTCATTCTGCGTTGCACCGGTTCCTAATCCGTCTCAAGCACCGACACTATGCGAAGTTTGCTATACGCTCTCGAGCAAAGTGAAAACTCGTCATCTGTAGAATAACGCGTTTCCAATGTCCCACCTAAAGCCACCCCGTTGACATACAGAGTTACATTTTTAAGACCGAAATTTTCGAATTTAAAAGCGGATTTTTTGCTATTCACAGAAGCGTGCTCCTGCATTCCAGTTAATAGCCTTTTAGGCAGAGCCCCAAGAGCAACATTTTCTCTTTGCTTGGATGTTAAACCTGAAGGAACTGTGAACATCTTAAGCTGAACTCTATTAATAGGATATTTCACTGTGGCATGTAGTAAATTTTTTCCAATTTCCATCTGTTTAGCAGAGCTTAATTTCACACGATATACGCGGAGATAATATGGATAATATGAATCACCACAGGTTTCGCACCCTTTTCTTGGTTTGCACCCAGATTTAAACAAATCTCAGTGCTCGTACGGGTGAGTTTTAATTTCATATCGACCCCATTCACAAGCAACTTCTCCTGGAATGTGAAATGTGTGTGGAGGCGTCCATAGTAGTCATATATCTTCTTTTTAGAATTTTTAAATTTGGCTTTTATACTACTCTCATCTTTAGTTTGATAATAACCTTCGGCAGTTATAAAGGTATCCTTCGCTTCTTTTTTAAAGTTGAGGACATTTTCCGGATAGGATCGTACAGTATTTGGTAGTTGCCAGACCCTGCAGAGATGTTGACCTGATATAAATACACGTCACACTGGCTGAATATGGTGTGTAGAAAGTTTGTTTCTGGGTATACAACTTAGTCGTGTTCGCAATCCGTTCCATCTGAATGTGCTATTCGCAGTTTAGCATACATGTGCACAGAACTTGGGTAAAAAAAGTAAGGGCCTGAGCTCGGGATCACGAACTCTATAGGAGCATTCGGCGAGCTAATAGTGTTTAGCGGATTAACTGTGATAAAGTCACTGTTCTTCATAGATATTTGTGGAGTAAGCATGCCAAAGAGGGCCAGCTCCGATTTACAAGATTGCGAACTAAGTGGATGGATGAAACGTGCCATGGCGCGACAGAAACAGTGACACCTCTCTCGGCAAGTAGCAGTCAGCCTAGGAACCATGAACGCAACATCCTTAGCTTGTATCAGTTAAAAAAAGTGATCAACAATCGGTTTCATGCGCTTAGAACGTTTCTTTTCTTTTATGACCTTTTACGTTTAACGCCACGACTTTGTAACCCCTTCTTCTTCTTCTTCAATACAGTGCACTTCTTTTCCGGTTTTTATTTCCGCCACCACGCATTTTTCTCTTTCCACTTTTGACAATTTCGTCCCGAGTACGTTTTAAATGTTGTTTGTAGAGCTCCTCTAGGCTTAGTCCCAGCCATTATGTCTTCTATCGTGTTAAGATCTGATTGTGACGCTTTCTGGCAGAGCTATCTGGCACCACTGTTCAGCAAGGGGAAAGCCGTACGCATCATAGTTGAAAAATTGGACCCCATCCCGCTTCCGCGTTGACATCTCACCCCTCGGTAGACTGAGAACGGCCTTTGGGTCATTCTATCGCAGTACGACGGAAGTGAAGTTTCATTGTTAAGCTCCCGTCACCGAATGGAAACCTTTTCCCCTCAATCATTTTTATATGTATATATTGAGATGCTGGTTAGTAGGTTAGTTGCGACTTTGACATAATGAGGCTTATCGTATGCAATGCTCAAGCTCTTTCCTCTATGACTGGGAATGTGTGCGATGTGCAGCAGCTGCGCATGGGTATCCCCAACAAACTGATGTTCCACGATATTGCTGTAAATAGATCACATGTCCGGGAGAAGGTCTCCATCTTTCAATTTCCCCAATTTTAGCTGATACAATAAACTGCACAAGTCATGTTGTGACTCGTGAAAAGCATCTCTTTGGAAGGCTAGTCCATATCTGCCCTCGGTTATAATTTTGAACAGTGCTCTGTCTTTAATATTTTTGCTAGCCTTCGATTTTAGAGTCAAAGTATGTACCGGGGTATCTTTGTTGACGATTTCGTACTAAATCAGACGTAAGATTTGAACTTTTCAAACTACCATTTAAGTCACTCACAATATCCTCGGCTGTATCATAATGCCCCGGCCGTAGTGTTACTTCAATAGTGTAGTACTGGGCCTCCCCACTGCGGGTGGAACGCATGGTATCGTCCCGAGTTTCTCCGGTCTTTTCACACTCATCACGGTTTCTAAGAATCATAAAAACGGGCTCTTTCTTGTCAATACTTAAAAACTTGGTGGCCAGTTGAAATTCGCATATTCCAATCTCATGATTCACGACCCAATTCAATGTGCTCATGCACTTCAGTTATAAAGCTGGCCAGGGTATTGTTGGGATGTACAGACAGAGGAGAAGAGGACGGGAGTGTGACGTAGAAGAGGTTAGGCACCATGTTATATACTATTTAAGCTTCATTATTGCATTAGCTTTAATATAGTTGTTGAAGCTTTCTTGGTGCCCTAGCCAATTTACTAGGTGCATTTTTCTTTTTCCTGAATCTTTGCTTCCTAAATTTTTTTTAATTTTAAACACTTTTTTCCCTAAATTAAATGTCACTTTCTGCATCTCCTCACCATAAAAGCCACCACCAATTTCTTCCCCATTCAAATCTTCAACATAATACAACATCAATTCGTCTTTAGGCCTCATACCCTTACTTTAAAAATCTCACGTGTCCAACCTTGCTCAAATCCCTTCCCGCGAATTTATTCCCCGAACCCGACAGCCTTACATAATCATTAATTTTGAAACGTACAGAGCGTGGTGGCGCTCTACGATTATCTTTTCTCACCTCCCGTTCTGTGTGCGTACCTCTTTTTAAAAAGAGGTAGTGCAATTGAACTCTGCCAACATGTTCTGAAAAGCTCTGCCTATAAATTCTTTCCCTATGTCCGTACAAAAATAACCAGGGATCCTGGTTTCTTTCAACTTCAACGCTTTTAGCAACTGTTTCAGGCGATTTATTTTTCAGCGGGATTAGCCACAAATATCTAGAGAATATATTTATTATGAACAGGATGTATCTGCAGCTCCATTTTTTTAATATGTTAACCATTTGCGTATTTTAAAGGCGCGCTGGTAGGGTTGTGCGTTGCTGCTTGGTCTCTTCCTCTTCAGAGATGTTACCGCCTTGGGCGAAGGTGTGTTCAGCTGTGGTACATGTGTTCCTTGTTCTAAATCTTTTAACCTGTTCAGGTTACCTATCGTAGTTTTTGGGATGTTGATTTGCTGTAGTCTAGCTTTAATATGCTCCTATCCTGGTGGGCATATCCCACTTTCTCACCAAGTCGTGTACGATATCAATGGTGTTTGAACCCTGTACCTTTCACCCTTGAACAACAACCTCACTTGTATCGGACCATTGTATAATGGGATCCTCACTCAATAGATTATAAAGACTTAGTCCTTTATTCCTCAATGTATGTGGGAGACTATTTTTTAATATATGTTAGATGTTGCGGTCTCGCACCTTTGTTCTGCACTTGTTCAGGCTCGCTATGATCGGTATCGTGACCCGACAATTCAGCGCCGACAATTCAGCGCAAAGACAATTCAGCGCAAAGACAATTCAGCGCAAAGACAATTCAGCGCAAAGACAATTCAGCGCAAAGACAATTCAGCGCAAAGACAATTCAGCGCAAAGACAATTCAGCGCAAAGACAATTCAGCGCAAAGACAATTCAGCGCAAAGACAATTCAGCGCAAAGACAATTCAGCGCAAAGACAATTCAGCGCGAAAATACCAACAAAGAAGATGAAAGAACAAATCCAGAGGGAAGAAAGGCTTGCAACTGTTAGGTTAGGTTAGGTTAGGTTTCTAGTTTTTGAAAAAAATCTAATTTTAGCAATTCTAACAATTTTGTTTTTTAAATAAAATTTTAAAAATTATACTCCTTTGAATTTTATCTCCGATTTGTCTCTCCTTCGTTATGTCACTCCTTCGTTACGGTATTTATGTCACTCCTTTGTTATGTCACTCCTTTGAAATGTCACTCCTTCGATACAGACCCAATTTAGCATTATATAAATATACAAATTTTTCTCTTTTTTATTTATTGCGATTTATTTTTATTATTTTTAACTAAACTTTTAACTGTACTGACTTGCGCTGAATTGTCTTGCGCTGAATTGTCTTGCGCTGAATTGTCTTGCGCTGAATTGTCTTTGCGCTGAATTGTCTTTGCGCTGAATTGTCCTGCGCTGAATTGTCCTGCGCTGAATTGTCGGTGCTCCGATCGGTATCGCCCCCATGTTTGACAACTACGGGGAACTCCACCGGTTTCTTATAATTTTTTATACTCATGAAGAAATTTCTGCAGAGCTTCTTGTATAAGATTCTTTCTTATCAGGAGCCTTTTCACTGTTTAATAGGTCCACCAATTCGCTTTCCATTCTTTTAAGCCTGCTTTACGGGGTTCTAGAACCATATCCTGATTCTTTGTGTTTTGTAGTGAAGCGTACACCTCGTGTAGAATCACGACAATTTCGTCATTAATTAAACTAGACAGTAAAGGCCCCAAAACTGAAAATAAGATTGAACCCCTTTTTGTACGATAATTCGCTTTATGAGCGAGGACGTGTATTATGCTCTTGTAGCGACGTAAGCGAGACTTTTGAGAGGGTTTCATTGGTACATTGAATTTATAACGTTAAGACAGATTTCACAGATGCATTTAAAAGCTGGCAATATTTTTAACAAACAGGTGTTGGAGAGTCCGTGGCAGCCGGTGATAGATTTTTACTAAGTCACGTTATTTCTTTAGCCTCTGTCATTCTGGGATATACACCGTTTCAGCCTCTTTTGGAAATATTCGGTATTAGAAGCACCCTAAAACGTGTTTCGCGGGTGAAGGTCACAAACCAATAAACTTTCAAAACTCCTTATGCTGATTCAGGAACATTTGATTGGCTAATACCCAATTTGTGACACATCTCTACGTTGTGCGAATAAGACTAGATATTTTGTATTTAGCGATACATCGCGCATGTATCTATTTTGAAAAATGGATTCTGGTTGATGAAGAATACATTATGTTAAGATGGTGGGAGAACACTGTAATGTTTCGGCAAACGTTATCCATTTCTAGCATGAGATCGTCAATACAATAACCGTGTGCTCATTACCCTTTAACGAACTAACATCATAAAACACCCTTGTGGAACACAATATCATCTTGGTACTTGTTGAATACGGTGTGGTATGTCGAATAGCACCATATGACTTAATGCACAAAATATGAGAACAGTTCCCCCTTATCTTTAATGAATTTAAGCATAAACACGTTTTGCCACAGCCTGCAGGGCCAGATATAATGCAGTAGAAGGGCTCGTGAACCTGAATTTTTCTACAGAATCCATCTGTAACAAGTCACTCTCTTAAGTGGAACATTTACAAAATATAATAAAATTTTGAGTGATGCTTCTTATATTCTACATTCTTGTTTTTCTTCTTCCCGAGAACCGTGAACGATGACGAAGATGAGGTACTGTGCCAGCAACATGTCCCCATCATAGATATTGCAGATGAGGTTGATGATACCGACGATTGTGTAGTTGTTGTTGAGGCTATAGACTGCACCATCACCCGCTCTAGTGTTCCGGAACCCCCAGCAGCGACAACTGTAGCACCCCCCACTCGACAATTCGAGGAGAAATCGGGTGCATGACAACAGCCACACTGCTGAAACACCTTACGCGTCAGGCGTGAAGGGTGTAAAGGGCGCCCCGAGTGCGTCGGCTGTTAGAACCACAGTAATAGTGCCTCAGCCCCAGTGGCGTACTAAGGGGGGTGCGAAGGGGGCGGTCCGCCCGGGTGACAGCTAGGAGGGGGATGCCATTGGTTGGGAGAGTTGAAATACCAGTACAAGTTTTCAAACCAAATGAAAAATTCGCAAAAGTAAGAAAAAAAAATTTAAAATGTTCAAACTATTACAACAGCTTAATGTTAATTTCCACTATAAAATAAATTTTTATTTATTGGCAATACAAAATTTACAAACGAAAAATTAAATATTTGATAAAAATTACATCGAAAGGCGAACGTTTGTTAACGTTTTAGTCATCAGTTTGTTGAGCATAGCCAGCTGGCTGCAACTGACATTCCAAGACTTGTTCAGTTGACACTGTGACTCCACATACATGAGGTATGTTTCATTAAATAATTATGATAAAGCATATAGTGCTGGTGTTTATAACAATATCATGGTATTTATACCAGTGTCCAGTAAGTTTTGACAGTGTGGTATCATAGTGATGTTTAAGTGTTTATAAATGATAATTAGTGATAATTAATAATGATAATAATAATGATAATTAATTGCCTCTGTTTGTCTGAGTTGATAATCTGATAACTCAATGGGTATCTGGTTGGAAAAAGTTTGAGAACCACTTGTTTGAAGCTTTTCTGTTGTAATAAATTTTTTTTACTTCTTTATTTACTGGATATACTGTTAATTTAATTTTCATTTTGTCAGTGGTCTAGTTATTTGTGAGTAATGCTCATAGTTTTCTGCTTTTTTAGGAGTCGTGTTTGCACTTAACCCCCCCCCCCCCCCCCAAATAATAATAATCACAGACAATTTGTTCAGGTAATGTATTTCAAGTCATAATAGTTCATGCTTGTTATGCATGTTCATGCTTTATACCTTTTGATTTTAAAATTTTGCAGAAAACATCCACTATGAAGCGAAATCGACCCAGTGGATTCCAACAAAGAAAAATGAAGAAGGAAAGAGAAGAGGTGGCTCAGGCAATGTCCGGATCAATTTTGAAGTATGTGACGCCTTCAACATCAAGTGCAATAGGAGAAAGTCCTGAAGATATTCAGCCTGGTGAATCTGAAGGGCAAATACAAAAAGCATCTTCACAAGAGGATTCAAATAAGAGAGAGCAAGGATTGGAGGATGGCATTTCATCTTCTAAAAGCAGTGAAACTGATGAAGAGGAAGGAGACGTCAGCAGAAGTCCACACCAACAGGAGGAAGACTCTGATGAAGAAGAGGAGACAGATAGATTTTCAATTTATTCTGATGTCGCTGCTTGGCCAATCCCGGTTCCAAATGACTTGAGAGTTGATCTTATTAAGAGGGGAAGTGAACCCTTCCAAAATAGGGATGGACCTTTCAGTACAGTTCAAAGACAAGGAGAGAAATCCAAAGGGAAGAGTCGACAGCTGACCACTGCATGGTTCTATAAGGCTCTGCCAAATGGCGAGAAAGTTTTGAGTTTTTGCTTTGTTTTTGCTGCAGACTGTTTGCTCTTGATGACAAAGGAATTGGAACATCCAGCTTTGTCACTGGGTTTCAAGCATGGTGGAAGCTAAACCCAAAGATGTCTGACCATGAGGCTTCTGAGCAGAATCTCTCATGCCTGGAGAATTGGAAACCTTGGGAGCAGGGTTGAAGCTTCAAAAAAACCATTAATCAAGTTCATCAAGCAACAATGGACAAGGAGAGAAAGAAATGGAGGGATATTTTACATCGTCTCTTGGACGTAACCTTGTTTCTGGCTCACCAGAATCTTCCTTTTCGTGATCACAAAGAGGACATGTCATCAGAAAAACAAAGGAAACTTCATGGAATTGGTAGAGTTGCTGTCAAATTATGATCCAGTTTAGAAAGAACATTTTGTAAGGATTAAGCATTCTATTCCATCTGGGAGGAGAGTAGCTTCGTATTTATCTCCAAAGATTCAGAATGAGTTCATTTGCCTTTTGGGGAATTACGTCAGAGAGAAAATAGTGGCTGATATCAAGAAAGCAAAGTATTTTGGGATTCTTTCTGACAGCACTCCTGATGTGTCCCACACTGATCAGATGTGTGAAGTGATCAGATACGTCCATATTGAATGTGACAAAGTTGAAGTAAAGAAATCATTCTTGAGCTTCTTCCCTATTGCCGGAAAGACTGCTGCTGAGCTCACAGGGTATCCTTTGATATCTGGAGAGAGATGGACTGGACATAAACCTGTGCCGTGGTCAAGGATATGACAACGCTGCAACTATGGCTGGGATTCATGGTGGTGTTCAGTCAAAGATCAGAGAGATTAATCCCAAGGCTTTGTTTGTGCCTTGTGCAAATCATTCTCTGAACCTTTGCGGAGTGCACTCATTTGGAAGCGTTTCTTCATGCGTGACTTTTTTTGGAACCTTGAAGAGAGTCTATTCTTTCTTTTCAGTCTCAACTCATCGATGGGAAGTGCTGGTGGAGAATGTAGGCATGACAGTCAAAAGACTTTCCCAGACAAGATGGAGTACTCATTATGACGCTGTGAAACCAGTGAAGGCAAATTTTGAAAAGCTGACCTCAACCCTTGAAGTACTGTGCGATCCCAAAGAAAATGTGGACACAACAAGATCAGCTCAGATTTTGCTGTCTGCTGTATGTGATTTCTCTTTTTTGAGTTACCTTTCTTTCTGGTGTGAAGTCCTGGAAGAAATTACTCACACAAAAGTATTTGCAAACAGTTGGAATCAGCTTTGAAAAGTGCATTGTGAAGCTCCAAGCTCTAAAACTGTTTCTTGAAGATCAGCGCAATGAAATTGTGGAGAGGGCCATTCATTATGCAACTACAAAGTGTGAGGAAATGGACATTTCTATGTAGAGAAGAGGGAGAGTAAAGCTCCGAAAAAGGATGCCAGGAGAGATGGCAAAGGATGCTGGTCTCACATTGCCAGAGGAAGTAAAAAGGGCTATGTTTGAATGTCTTGATAGCTTTCATCAAGAATTGGAGATTCGTTCTAAGGCAATGGATCAAATTCTGTCAATCTTCGCTGTTATTCAGCCAAACACTTTGGTTGTTGCAACAGAAGAACTTCGGAAGTATATTCCAAATTTGACTCAGATTTTCGACGAATTCTCTGATGAAGATATCAGTGTGGAAATTGGACGACTTCGGAGGCATTTGGAAGCTGCCAAAATCAGCGTTGAAGAGGCAAAGAAATGGACAGCATTGCAGTTTCTGGAGTTTATTGTGAAATGGGATTTTTGTGAATCTTTGCCAAGCCTGTCACTGTGTTTGAGATTCTTTTTGACTGTCTGTGTCTATTGCTGCATGTGAAAGAAGTTTTTCCAAATTGAAATTGATAAAAAATTTCTTTCGTTCGACCATGAGTCAGACAAGATTGACAAATCTGGCTTTACTTTCAATTGAACATGAATAAGCAAAGAAAGGGAATTTTTGATGAGTTCATTGATCAATTTGAAGAATAGGCTGAGCGTTGAGACTGGATTTCCTGTGTTTTTTGTATAAAATAAAATGCAGTATTACCTGTTTACTGAATTTTTAATGTCCTGCATTTTTCTTATTTTCAATTTGCTTATGACAGTACTGTATTGTTTAAAAATCTACTTGCAAACATAATATATTTTTCTGTGTGTTTAAATTTTAAAATTATTTATGGGGGGTGCCAAAGGAAGGATCCGCCCTGGGTGCCAAATACTTTAGGCACGCCCCTGCCCGTGCCCTCCATAGCAACATCTCATTCTGTAGATAGTAGCATAACATTCCAGGTGGTGCGTAGCGGCATCCCCACCCCAGCCCTGACTAGAAACCGGTACGTAATCAGGGTCGACCCGCGTTCCATGTATAGCAGTGGTGTTGAACACGGAGTGCAGCGTGTAGTTGAGCGTTTTGTGAAGTTTGCTCTTCAGAGCAGTGAGGGACGTGAAACCAGGACGCGACTGTCCCTCGGGTTCAGGACAGGTGATGCGGATAGAGATGATTTTTGGGTAGTAATACCCTACAGGCGCTTGGCTGACGTAGATGTAGATTACATTTTGGGTCGTATAATGCAGGCCTCTCAAAGCAGTACAGAAATTAACATGGACAACTTCACGATAGATATAGACACGTTTTCCGTGTTGCGGGACATACGGCCACACCTTATACTCTTAACTTTGCAGTTATCAAATATTTAGAAACTACAAATCTCGATCTCGGTTGTGGCTTTTTGCAATAGTCTTGGCTATTATTTTTACCGTACTAAATACATTGGCTATAAAAATTTGGCTGCCGACAGTTGTGCAGCGTGCACATAAACTGGCCACAGACTGCAGGCTCGAGTTTGACTGTGATATGAGGCCTGAAGACTTGAGAATGGTAGAGCAGGAAATGAATGTTAGCATAATTGTAATTGGATTGGATGATCGTCGTAGGACTGTATATGTCTTTAAAAGCAGTGTGAGAGAACGTACAAAACCACTACTTATTTTAGGTTTGTCAGGGACAACGTATTTCCCATCTGCAATATAAAGGCTCTTTACGCGAGTTATGATAAAAGTCGAAAATATGGCAGGCATCACGATTTGTGTAAGGGTTATCTCGAGTTTACGAATGATCTGTTGAAACATTGTAAGGATTGCCGCATGGTATGCGAGCAGTGTAAAAGCCCTAGATGCGAAAGTTGAGTAGTTGAAGCTGAGAAGAGGGACTGTAATATATGTAGACGCACGTTTTTCAATAATACATGTTTTGGATTCCAAAAATCAAATGGGACGTGTAGGAAAATGAGAATTTGCGAGTGCGGCATGTTTCATACGTTGAATGATACTGGCGAGTTCGGGCATAGATGTGATGAAATTTGTTGTACTACATGTTAAGAGAAATATAAGGCCGATGGTATAAAGCATGTACAGTACGTTATATGAAAGACGCCAAGCCTAAAAATAAACTTGTATAATTGTATACTACGATATAGAGACATACACGGACGCAGAAACCAGAGGGGTTATCCCACATTTACTTGTAAGCCAGACTATCTGTGATGAGTGCATGAACGTCGAGTGTGATGAATGTCGCAAATGTGGTAAACGAACATTTTAAAACGACTGCACACGACACCCCTGTGAAACTCTTTGTGTCCTATATTGTCAAGTTAGCGGACCAGTTCAAAAATATGACTGTATATTCTTGCCCATAACGCAGCAAAATTTGATACACAATTCCTTTATAAGGAACTGCTTGAACCCGAGTCCTCGGAGATATTTACAGGTGACCTCCTGAAAAGAGGAAACAAGCTTATACAGAGATAAGAGGTATATTCAGTTTAAAGATACTGATATTAAACACCTTGTAAATTAGCTAAGCTACCCAAGTTGATGGGCGTGGACGCCGAAGTTTCAAAAGGGTATTTGGGATGTCAGAAATTGCGAAGGTAAAACACAATAAGTCCGTTTTCCCTAATTGATATGGTTTTCGCTTAGAACCCATTTCTCAGGTCGCTCCAACTGTGCAGACTGTTGTTTAAAGTGTTCCCCTACCCATCCCCCTGGTGGGAGGTCAGGTAATTATCAATCGACCGGTGAGCTCAATTTCAGTCGGATACCCCTCTTTAATGTTTTTTTTTTTAATTTTCACAGTATTTTCCCGTCTTTTTCAGCGCAACAGGCGCTAACCTAACTTAATCTATCCTGACCTAACATATCGTAAACCTAATCTATCCAAAACCTAACCTTACCCTAACCTAATCGAACTAAACTGTAAATTTTACCCGTTTCCGTTTAGGTTAGGTTAGGTTAGGTTAGTTTGGTTTGGTCTCCTGACCTTTGGGGAATAAAAACTATAAAATGTTGCGAGTCCGCTTAAGACGGTATCGAGGTTACAAAAGGTGAGATCGTGAGCTATTTCGGTCGATTTCTCAAAATTTTCCTCTGGAAAAAAAAATTAATACGGTTGTGAGATCCAAAACTGTGAGTTATTCCCTCTGGCTGAGAACTGTAATTCCCTAAGCGTAACTGTAGACCGTGAGCCAGACCCCAAATTTTTGACCAATCGGTACCACTCAGGCGAACCAGCTGAAACAAAGCTTTTTGGAAAGCACATAATTTGTAGTTTCCAAATATGCTTGCTGGACATCTGCATCTGGTAGCGTTTTAGTGTAAATCTTCATCAAATGTAGGTACCTAATATTTTAATGTTGGGAGCGAACTTAAATGTTGATAAAATAATAAAGCTACTCTTTTGGAATGTCCAGCAAGCATTACCATCTACTTAGCATCCTTCATCATTGGTGTGAGGGACGTTTGGTTCCCCCGAGTGGTACCGACAACCAACCCTTCTTGCCCACGGACTAATATATCTAAAGGACAATTGAATGCGCATCAGTGACAATGAGTGGCATACAGGTAATTATAATGTAATATCTGTTCATAAAGATAACAATTATTATGATCGTGAACAGCGTTGAACTCCATGTTTACTAGTCTTATACAGTAATAAGGTTCCAATAGGATTACTGCAAGTCTATATGAACAACAACACACAATACATCTTTTTATATACAAGTGGATTTCAACCAAATTTAATAAATAAGATGATATTTTAAGGAAACCTGCGATTACACGAGGGTACGAACATCATGTGTGATTCATTAAATATATAGAATGTTATTACATCAAACTGAATAGTATATTTTACCAGTAAAGAACCTGGCCATCAAAATTAGCAAAATCAGTAAAAATTAGTGGTGTATTGATTCATCGGCATTTGCAGAATCGGCAAATTTAGCTGTCTCTTACTGATTATTTGAAATTTTAAAATTTTCATTACAAAAGAAAATCTATATTTACAGAAAATTGAACACCAAAATACACTATGATAAATTATACTCATTTCAAAGTGT
Source organism: Bathynomus jamesi (assembly GCA_023014485.1). Lineage (NCBI taxonomy): Eukaryota > Metazoa > Arthropoda > Malacostraca > Isopoda > Cirolanidae > Bathynomus > Bathynomus jamesi. The sequence goes on from JAJOZX010010881.1 coordinate 68,561, forward strand.
TATTATATAAAAATATTTTACATTCACAAAATGGCAAAGCATAATATTTGGATGAGGACTTGGAGGATAGGGGTAACTGAGGCCGGGAAAGAACATAGGCTATGTGGTGTCGGCCTCCGACGTCACCTGAGGCTGCTGGAGGCCTCTGTATTCCTGATTGGTTGAAGATAGTGACATCATAGACACGTCATAAAAGATAGTGACAAAATGGACGGAGCTCTAGCATATATATATATATATATATATATTAATATATATATATTATATAATATATATGCTAGAGCTCCGTCCATTTTGTCACTATCTTTTATGACGTGTCTATGATGTCACTATCTTTCAACCAATCAGGAATACAGAGGCCTCCAGCAGCATCAGGTGACGTCGGAGGCCGACACCACATAGCCTATGTTCTTTCCCGGCCTCAGTTACCCCTATCCTCCAAGTCTCATCCAAATATTATGCTTTGCCATTTTTGTGAATGTAAAATATTTTATATAATAACACTTTGAAATGAGTATAATTTATCATAGTGTATTTTGGTGTTCAATTTTCTGTAAATATAGATTTTCTTTTGTAATGAAAATTTTAAAATTTCAATAATCAGTAAGAGACAGCTAAATTTGGCCGATTCTGCAAATGCCGATGAATCAATACACCACTAATTTTACTGATTTTGCTAATTTTGATGGCCAGGTTCTTTACTGGTAAATACTATTCAGTTTGATGTAATAACATTCTATATATTTAATGAATCACACATGATGTTCGTACCCTCGTGTAATCGCAGGTTTCCTTAAAAATATCATCTTATTTATTAAATTTGGTTGAAATCCACTTGTATATAAAAGATGTATTGTGGTTGTTGTTCATATAGACTTGCAGTAATCCTATTGGAACCTTATTACTGTATAAGACTAGTAAACATGGAGTTCAACGCTGTTCACGATCATAATAATTGTTTATCTTTATGAACAGATATTACATTATAATTACCTGTATGCCACTCATTGTCACTGACTGCGCATTCAATTGTCCTTTAGATATATTAGTCCGTGGGCAAGAAGGGTTGGTCGGTAACCACTCGGGGAACCAAACGTCCCTCACACCAATGATAAGGATGCTAAGTAGATGGTAATGCTTGCTGGACATTCCAAAAGAGTAGCTTTATTATTTTATCAACATTTTAAGTTCGCTCCCAACATTAAAATATTAGGTACCTACATTTGATGAAGATTTACACTAAAACGCTACCAGATGCAGATGTCCAGCAAGCATATTGGAACTACAAATTATGTGCTTTCCAAAAAGCTTTGTTTCAGCTGGTTCGCCTGAGTGGTACCGATTGGTCAAAATTTGGGGTCTGGCTCACGGTCTACAGTTACGCTTAGGGAATTACAGTTCTCAGCCAGAGGGAATAACTCACAGTTTTGGATCTCACAACCGTATTAATTTTTTTTTCCAGAGGAAAATTTTGAGAAATCGACCGAAATAGCTCACGATCTCACCTTTTGTAACCTCGATACCGTCTTAAGCGGACTCGCAACATTTTATAGTTTTTATTCCCCAAAGGTCAGGAGACCAAACCAAACTAACCTAACCTAACCTAACCTAAACGGAAACGGGTAAAATTTACAGTTTAAGTTCGATTAGGTTAGGGTAAGGTTAGGTTTTGGATAGATTAGGTTTTACGATATGTTAGGTCAGGATAGATTAAGTTAGGTTAGCGCCTGTTGCGCTGAAAAAGACGGGAAAATACTGTGAAAATTAAAAAAAAAACTTTAAAGAGGGGTATCCGACTGAAATTGAGCTCACCGGTCGATTGATAATTACCTGACCTCCCACCAGGGGGATGGGTAGGGGAACACTTTAAACAACAGTCTGCACAGTTGGAGCGACCTGAGAAATGGGTTCTAAGCGAAAACCATATCAATTAGGGAAACGGACTTATTGTGTTTACCTTCGCAATTTCTGACATCCCAAAATACCCTTTTGAAACTTCGGCGTCCAGGCCCATCAACTTGGGTAGCTTAGCTAATTTACAAGGTGTTAATATCAGTATCTTTAAACTGAATATTACCTCTTATCTCTGTATAAGCTTGTTTCCTCTTTTCAGGAGGTCACCTGTAAATATCTCCGAGGACTCGGTTCAAGCAGTTCCTTATAAAGGAATTGTGTATCAAATTTGCTGCGTTATGGGCAAGAATATACAGTCATATTTTGAACTGTCCGCTAACTTGACAATATAGGACACAAAGAGTTTCACAGGGTGTCGTGTGCAGTCGTTTTAAAAATGTTCGTTTACCACATTTGCGACATTCATCACACTCGACGTTCATGCACTCATCACAGATAGTCTGGCTTACAAGTAAATGTGGGATAACCCCTCTGGTTTCTGCGTCCGTGTATGTCTCTATATCGTAGTATACAATTATACAAGTTTATTTTTAGGCTTGGCGTCTTTCATATAACGTACTGTACATGCTTTATACCATCGCCTTATATTTCTCTTAACATGTAGTACAACAAATTTCATCACATCTATGCCCGAACTCGCCAGTATCATTCAACGTATGAAACATGCCGCACTCGCAAATTCTCATTTTCCTACACGTCCCATTTGATTTTTGGAATCCAAAACATGTATTATTGAAAAACGTGCGTCTACATATATTACAGTCCCTCTTCTCAGCTTCAACTACTCAACTTTCGCATCTAGGGCTTTTACACTGCTCGCATACCATGCGGCAATCCTTACAATGTTTCAACAGATCATTCGTAAACTCGAGATAACCCTTACACAAATCGTGATGCCTGCCATATTTTCGACTTTTATCATAACTCGCGTAAAGAGCCTTTATATTGCAGATGGGGAAATACGTTGTCCCTGACAAACCTAAAATATAGTGGTTTTGTACGTTCTCTCACACTGCTTTTAAAGACATATACAGTCCTACGACGATCATCCAATCCAATTACAATTATGCTAACATTCATTTCCTGCTCTACCATTCTCAAGTCTTCAGGCCTCATATCACAGTCAAACTCGAGCCTGCAGTCTGTGGCCAGTTTATGTGCACGCTGCACAACTGTCGGCAGCCAAATTTTTATAGCCAATGTATTTAGTACGGTAAAAATAATAGCCAAGACTATTGCAAAAAGCCACAACCGAGATCGAGATTTGTAGTTTCTAAATATTTGATAACTGGCAAAGTTAAGAGTATAAGGTGTGGCCGTATGTCCCGCAACACGGAAAACGTGGTCTATATCTATCGTGAAGTTGTCCATGTTAATTTCTGTACTGCTTTGAGAGGCCTGCATTATACGACCCAAAATGTAATCTACATCTACGTCAGCCAAGCGCCTGTAGGGTATTACTACCCAAAAATCATCTCTATCCGCATCACCTGTCCTGAACCCGAGGGACAGTCGCGTCCTGGTTTCACGTCCCTCACTGCTCTGAAGAGCAAACTTCACAAAACGCTCAACTACACGCTGCACTCCGTGTTCAACACCACTGCTATACATGGAACGCGGGTCGACCCTGATTACGTACCGGTTTCTAGTCAGGGCTGGGGTGGGGATGCCGCTACGCACCACCTGGAATGTTATGCTACTATCTACAGAATGAGATGTTGCTATGGAGGGCACGGGCAGGGCGTGCCTAAAGTATTTGGCACCCAGGGCGGATCCTTCCTTTGGCACCCCCCATAAATAATTTTAAAATTTAAACACACAGAAAAATATATTATGTTTGCAAGTAGATTTTTAAACAATACAGTACTGTCATAAGCAAATTGAAAATAAGAAAAATGCAGGACATTAAAAATTCAGTAAACAGGTAATACTGCATTTTATTTTATACAAAAAACACAGGAAATCCAGTCTCAACGCTCAGCCTATTCTTCAAATTGATCAATGACCTCATCAAAAATTCCCTTTCTTTGCTTATTCATGTTCAATTGAAAGTAAAGCCAGATTTGTCAATCTTGTCTGACTCATGGTCGAACGAAAGAAATTTTTTATCAATTTCAATTTGGAAAAACTTCTTTCACATGCAGCAATAGACACAGACAGTCAAAAAGAATCTCAAACACAGTGACAGGCTTGGCAAAGATTCACAAAAATCCCATTTCACAATAAACTCCAGAAACTGCAATGCTGTCCATTTCTTTGCCTCTTCAACGCTGATTTTGGCAGCTTCCAAATGCCTCCGAAGTCGTCCAATTTCCACACTGATATCTTCATCAGAGAATTCGTCGAAAATCTGAGTCAAATTTGGAATATACTTCCGAAGTTCTTCTGTTGCAACAACCAAAGTGTTTGGCTGAATAACAGCGAAGATTGACAGAATTTGATCCATTGCCTTAGAACGAATCTCCAATTCTTGATGAAAGCTATCAAGACATTCAAACATAGCCCTTTTTACTTCCTCTGGCAATGTGAGACCAGCATCCTTTGCCATCTCTCCTGGCATCCTTTTTCGGAGCTTTACTCTCCCTCTTCTCTACATAGAAATGTCCATTTCCTCACACTTTGTAGTTGCATAATGAATGGCCCTCTCCACAATTTCATTGCGCTGATCTTCAAGAAACAGTTTTAGAGCTTGGAGCTTCACAATGCACTTTTCAAAGCTGATTCCAACTGTTTGCAAATACTTTTGTGTGAGTAATTTCTTCCAGGACTTCACACCAGAAAGAAAGGTAACTCAAAAAAGAGAAATCACATACAGCAGACAGCAAAATCTGAGCTGATCTTGTTGTGTCCACATTTTCTTTGGGATCGCACAGTACTTCAAGGGTTGAGGTCAGCTTTTCAAAATTTGCCTTCACTGGTTTCACAGCGTCATAATGAGTACTCCATCTTGTCTGGGAAAGTCTTTTGACTGTCATGCCTACATTCTCCACCAGCACTTCCCATCGATGAGTTGAGACTGAAAAGAAAGAATAGACTCTCTTCAAGGTTCCAAAAAAAGTCACGCATGAAGAAACGCTTCCAAATGAGTGCACTCCGCAAAGGTTCAGAGAATGATTTGCACAAGGCACAAACAAAGCCTTGGGATTAATCTCTCTGATCTTTGACTGAACACCACCATGAATCCCAGCCATAGTTGCAGCGTTGTCATATCCTTGACCACGGCACAGGTTTATGTCCAGTCCATCTCTCTCCAGATATCAAAGGATACCCTGTGAGCTCAGCAGCAGTCTTTCCGGCAATAGGGAAGAAGCTCAAGAATGATTTCTTTACTTCAACTTTGTCACATTCAATATGGACGTATCTGATCACTTCACACATCTGATCAGTGTGGGACACATCAGGAGTGCTGTCAGAAAGAATCCCAAAATACTTTGCTTTCTTGATATCAGCCACTATTTTCTCTCTGACGTAATTCCCCAAAAGGCAAATGAACTCATTCTGAATCTTTGGAGATAAATACGAAGCTACTCTCCTCCCAGATGGAATAGAATGCTTAATCCTTACAAAATGTTCTTTCTAAACTGGATCATAATTTGACAGCAACTCTACCAATTCCATGAAGTTTCCTTTGTTTTTCTGATGACATGTCCTCTTTGTGATCACGAAAAGGAAGATTCTGGTGAGCCAGAAACAAGGTTACGTCCAAGAGACGATGTAAAATATCCCTCCATTTCTCTCTCCTTGTCCATTGTTGCTTGATGAACTTGATTAATGGTTTTTTGAAGCTTCAACCCTGCTCCCAAGGTTTCCAATTCTCCAGGCATGAGAGATTCTGCTCAGAAGCCTCATGGTCAGACATCTTTGGGTTTAGCTTCCACCATGCTTGAAACCCAGTGACAAAGCTGGATGTTCCAATTCCTTTGTCATCAAGAGCAAACAGTCTGCAGCAAAAACAAAGCAAAAACTCAAAACTTTCTCGCCATTTGGCAGAGCCTTATAGAACCATGCAGTGGTCAGCTGTCGACTCTTCCCTTTGGATTTCTCTCCTTGTCTTTGAACTGTACTGAAAGGTCCATCCCTATTTTGGAAGGGTTCACTTCCCCTCTTAATAAGATCAACTCTCAAGTCATTTGGAACCGGGATTGGCCAAGCAGCGACATCAGAATAAATTGAAAATCTATCTGTCTCCTCTTCTTCATCAGAGTCTTCCTCCTGTTGGTGTGGACTTCTGCTGACGTCTCCTTCCTCTTCATCAGTTTCACTGCTTTTAGAAGATGAAATGCCATCCTCCAATCCTTGCTCTCTCTTATTTGAATCCTCTTGTGAAGATGCTTTTTGTATTTGCCCTTCAGATTCACCAGGCTGAATATCTTCAGGACTTTCTCCTATTGCACTTGATGTTGAAGGCGTCACATACTTCAAAATTGATCCGGACATTGCCTGAGCCACCTCTTCTCTTTCCTTCTTCATTTTTCTTTGTTGGAATCCACTGGGTCGATTTCGCTTCATAGTGGATGTTTTCTGCAAAATTTTAAAATCAAAAGGTATAAAGCATGAACATGCATAACAAGCATGAACTATTATGACTTGAAATACATTACCTGAACAAATTGTCTGTGATTATTATTATTTGGGGGGGGGGGGGGGGTTAAGTGCAAACACGACTCCTAAAAAAGCAGAAAACTATGAGCATTACTCACAAATAACTAGACCACTGACAAAATGAAAATTAAATTAACAGTATATCCAGTAAATAAAGAAGTAAAAAAAATTTATTACAACAGAAAAGCTTCAAACAAGTGGTTCTCAAACTTTTTCCAACCAGATACCCATTGAGTTATCAGATTATCAACTCAGACAAACAGAGGCAATTAATTATCATTATTATTATCATTATTAATTATCACTAATTATCATTTATAAACACTTAAACATCACTATGATACCACACTGTCAAACTTACTGGACACTGGTATAAATACCATGATATTGTTATAAACACCAGCACTATATGCTTTATCATAATTATTTAATGAAACATACCTCATGTATGTGGAGTCACAGTGTCAACTGAACAAGTCTTGGAATGTCAGTTGCAGCCAGCTGGCTATGCTCAACAAACTGATGACTAAAACGTTAACAAACGTTCGCCTTTCGATGTAATTTTTATCAAATATTTAATTTTTCGTTTGTAAATTTTGTATTGCCAATAAATAAAAATTTATTTTATAGTGGAAATTAACATTAAGCTGTTAATAGTTTGAACATTTTAAATTTTTTTTTGTTACTTTTGCGAATTTTTCATTTGGTTTGAAAACTTGTACTGGTATTTCAACTCTCCCAACCAATGGCATCCCCCTCCTAGCTGTCACCCGGGCGGACCGCCCCCTTCGCACCCCCCTTAGTACGCCACTGGGGCTGAGGCACTATTACTGTGGTTCTAACAGCCGACGCACTCGGGGCGCCCTTTACACCCTTCACGCCTGACGCGTAAGGTGTTTCAGCAGTGTGGCTGTTGTCATGCACCCGATTTCTCCTCGAATTGTCGAGTGGGGGGTGCTACAGTTGTCGCTGCTGGGGGTTCCGGAACACTAGAGCGGGTGATGGTGCAGTCTATAGCCTCAACAACAACTACACAATCGTCGGTATCATCAACCTCATCTGCAATATCTATGATGGGGACATGTTGCTGGCACAGTACCTCATCTTCGTCATCGTTCACGGTTCTCGGGAAGAAGAAAAACAAGAATGTAGAATATAAGAAGCATCACTCAAATTTTATTATATTTGTAAATGTTCCACTTAAGAGAGTGACTTGTTACAGATGGATTCTGTAGAAAAATTCAGGTTCACGAGCCCTTCTACTGCATTATATCTGGCCCTGCAGGCTGTGGCAAAACGTGTTTATGCTTAAATTCATTAAAGATAAGGGGGAACTGTTCTCATATTTTGTGCATTAAGTCATATGGTGCTATTCGACATACCACACCGTATTCAACAAGTACCAAGATGATATTGTGTTCCACAAGGGTGTTTATGATGTTAGTTCGTTAAAGGGTAATGAGCACACGGTTATTGTAATTGACGATCTCATGCTAGAAATGGATAAAACGTTTGCCGAAACATTTACAGTGTTCTCCCACCATCTTAACATAAGTGTATTCTTCATCAACCAGAATCCATTTTTCAAAAATAGATACATGCGCGATGTATCGCTAAATACAAAATATCTAGTCTTATTCGCACAACGTAGAGATGTGTCACAAATTGGGGTATTAGCCAATCAAATGTTCCTGAATCAGCATAAGGAGTTTTTGAAAGTTTATTGGTTTGTGACCTTCACCCGCGAAACACGTTTAGGGTGCTTCTAATACCGAATATATTCCCAAAAGAGGCTGAAACGGTGTATATCCCAGAATGACAGAGGCTAAAGAAATAACGTGACTTAGTAAAAATCTATCACCGGCTGCCACGGACTCTCCAACACCTGTTTGTTAAAAATATTGACTCCAGCTTTTTAAAATGCATCTGTGAAATCTGTCTTAACGTTATAAAATTCAATGTACCAATGAAACCCTCTCAAAAGTCTCGCTTACGTCGCTACAAGAGCATAATACACGTCCTCGCTCATAAAGCGAATTATCGTACAAAAAAGGGGTTCAATCTTATTTTCAGTTTTGGGGCCTTTACTGTCTAGTTTAATATAATGACGAAAGTTGTCGTGATTCTACACGAGGTGTACGCTTCACTACAAAACACAAAGAATCAGGATATGGTTCTAGAACCCCGTAAAAGCAGGCTTAAAAGAATGGAAAGCGAATTGGTGGACCTATTAAACAGTGAAAAGGCTCCTGATAAGAAAAGAATCTTATACCAAGAAGCTCTGCAGAAATTTCTTCATGAGTATAAAAATTATAAGAAACCGGTGGAGTTCCCCGTAGTTGTCAAACATGGGGGCGATACCGATCGGAGCACCGACAATTCAGCGCAGGACAATTCAGCGCAGGACAATTCAGCGCAAAGACAATTCAGCGCAAAGACAATTCAGCGCAAAGACAATTCAGCGCAAGACAATTCAGCGCAAGACAATTCAGCGCAAGTCAGTACAGTTAAAAGTTTAGTTAAAAATAATAAAAATAAATCGCAATAAATAAAAAAGAGAAAAATTTGTATATTTATATATATGCTAAATTGGGTCTGTATCGAAGGAGTGACATTTCAAAGGAGTGACATAACAAAGGAGTGACATAATACCGTACGAAGGAGTGACATAACGAAGGAGAGACAAATCGGAGATAAAATTCAAAGGAGTATAATTTTTAAAATTTTATTTAAAAAAACAAAATTTGTTAGAATTGCTAAAATTAAGATTTTATTTCAAAAACTAGAAACCTAACCTAACCTAACCTAACAGTTGCAAGCCTTTCTTCCCTCTGGATTTGTTCTTTCATCTTCTTTGTTGGTATTTTCGCGCTGAATTGTCTTTGCGCTGAATTGTCTTTGCGCTGAATTGTCTTTGCGCTGAATTGTCTTTGCGCTGAATTGTCTTTGCGCTGAATTGTCTTTGCGCTGAATTGTCTTTGCGCTGAATTGTCTTTGCGCTGAATTGTCTTTGCGCTGAATTGTCTTTGCGCTGAATTGTCTTTGCGCTGAATTGTCTTTGCGCTGAATTGTCTTTGGCGCTGAATTGTCGGCGCTGAATTGTCGGTCACGATACCGATCATAGCGAGCCTGAACAAGTGCAGAACAAGGTGCGAGACCGCAACATCTAACATATATTAAAAAATAGTCTCCCACATACATTGAGGAATAAAGGACTAAGTCTTTATAATCTATTGAGTGAGGATCCCATTATACAATGGTCCGATACAAGTGAGGTTGTTGTTCAAGGGTGAAAGGTACAGGGTTCAAACACCATTGATATCGTACACGACTTGGTGAGAAAGTGGGATATGCCCACCAGGATAGGAGCATATTAAGCTAGACTACAGCAAATCAACATCCCAAAAACTACGATAGGTAACCTGAACAGGTTAAAAGATTTAGAACAAGGAACACATGTACCACAGCTGAACACCCTTCGCCCAAGGCGGTAACATCTCTGAAGAGGAAGACCAAGCAGCAACGCACAACCCTACCAGCGCGCCTTTAAAATACGCAAATGGTTAACATATTAAAAAATGGAGCTGCAGATACATCCTGTTCATAATAAATATATTCTCTAGATATTTGTGGCTAATCCCGCTGAAAAATAATCGCCTGAAACAGTTGCTAAAAGCGTTGAAGTTGAAAGAAACCAGGATCCCTGGTTATTTTTGTACGGACATAGGAAAGAATTTATAGGCAGAGCTTTTCAGAACATGTTGGCAGAGTTCAATTGCACTACCTCTTTTTAAAAAGAGGTACGCACACAGAACGGGAGGTGAGAAAAGATAATCGTAGAGCGCCACCACGCTCTGTACGTTTCAAAATTAATGATTATGTAAGGCTGTCGGGTTCGGGGAATAAATTCGCGGGAAGGGATTTGAGCAAGGTTGGACACGTGAGATTTTTAAAGTAAGGGTATGAGGCCTAAAGACGAATTGATGTTGTATTATGTTGAAGATTTGAATGGGAAGAAATTGGTGGTGGCTTTTATGGTGAGGAGATGCAGAAAGTGACATTTAATTTAGGGAAAAAAGTGTTTAAAATTAAAAAAAATTTAGGAAGCAAAGATTCAGGAAAAAGAAAAATGCACCTAGTAAATTGGCTAGGCACCAAGAAAGCTTCAACAACTATATTAAAGCTAATGCAATAATGAAGCTTAAATAGTAATAACATGGTGCCTAACCTCTTCTACGTCACACTCCCGTCCTCTTCTCCTCTGTCTGTACATCCCAACAATACCCTGGCCAGCTTTATAACTGAAGTGCATGAGCACATTGAATTGGGTCGTGAATCATGAGATTGGAATATGCGAATTTCAACTGGCCACCAAGTTTTTAAGTATTGACAAGAAAGAGCCCGTTTTTATGATTCTTAGAAACCGTGATGAGTGTGAAAAGACCGGAGAAACTCGGGACGATACCATGCGTTCCACCCGCAGTGGGGAGGCCCAGTACTACACTATTGAAGTAACACTACGGCCGGGGCATTATGATACAGCCGAGGATATTGTGAGTGACTTAAATGGTAGTTTGAAAAGTTCAAATCTTACGTCTGATTTAGTGTACGAAATCGTCAACAAAGATACCCCGGTACATACTTTGACTCTAAAATCGAAGGCTAGCAAAAATATTAAAGACAGAGCACTGTTCAAAATTATAACCGAGGGCAGATATGGACTAGCCTTCCAAAGAGATGCTTTTCACGAGTCACAACATGACTTGTGCAGTTTATTGTATCAGCTAAAATTGGGGAAATTGAAAGATGGAGACCTTCTCCCGGACATGTGATCTATTTACAGCAATATCGTGGAACATCAGTTTGTTGGGGATACCCATGCGCAGCTGCTGCACATCGCACACATTCCCAGTCATAGAGGAAAGAGCTTGAGCATTGCATACGATAAGCCTCATTATGTCAAAGTCGCAACTAACCTACTAACCAGCATCTCAATATATACATATAAAAATGATTGAGGGGAAAAGGTTTCCATTCGGTGACGGGAGCTTAACAATGAAACTTCACTTCCGTCGTACTGCGATAGAATGACCCAAAGGCCGTTCTCAGTCTACCGAGGGGTGAGATGTCAACGCGGAAGCGGATGGGGTCCAATTTTTCAACTATGATGCGTACGGCTTTCCCCTTGCTGAACAGTGGTGCCAGATAGCTCTGCCAGAAAGCGTCACAATCAGATCTTAACACGAAGAAGACATAATGGCTGGGACTAAGCCTAGAGGAGCTCTACAAACAACATTTAAAACGTACTCGGGACGAAATTGTCAAAAGTGAAAGAGAAAAATGCGTGGTGGCGGAAATAAAAACCGGAAAAGAAGTGCACTGTATTGAAGAAGAAGAAGAAGGGGTTACAAAGTCGTGGCGTTAAACGTAAAAGGTCAAAAGAAAAGAAACGTTCTAACGCATGAAACCGATTGTTGATCACTTTTTTTTAACTGATACAAGCTAAGGATGTTGCGTTCATGGTTCCTAGGCTGACTGCTACTTGCCGAGAGAGGTGTCACTGTTTCTGTCGCGCCATGGCACGTTTCATCCATCCACTTAGTTCGCAATCTTGTAAATCGGAGCTGGCCCTCTTTGGCATGCTTACTCCACAAATATCTATGAAGAACAGTGACTTTATCACAGTTAATCCGCTAAACACTATTAGCTCGCCGAATGCTCCTATAGAGTTCGTGATCCCGAGCTCAGGCCCTTACTTTTTTTACCCAAGTTCTGTGCACATGTATGCTAAACGCGAATAGCACATTCAGATGGAACGGATTGCGAACACGACTAAGTTGTATACCCAGAAACAAACTTTCTACACACCATATTCAGCCAGTGTGACGTGTATTTATATCAGGTCAACATCTCTGCGGGTCTGGCAACTACCAATACTGTACGATCCTATCCGGAAAATGTCCTCAACTTTAAAAAGAAGCGAAGGATACCTTTATAACTGCCGAAGGTTATTATCAAACTAAAGATGAGAGTAGTATAAAAGCCAAATTTAAAATTCTAAAAAGAAGATATATGACTACTATGGACGCCTCCACACACATTCACATTCCAGAGAAGTTGCTTGTGAATGGGGTCGATATGAATTAAAACTCACCCGTACGAGCACTGAGATTTGTTTAAATCTGGGTGCAAACCAAGAAAGGGTGCGAAACCTGTGTGATTCATATTATCCATATTATCTCCGCGTATATCGTGTGAAATTAAGCTCTGCTAACAGATGGAAATTGGAAAAAATTTACTACATGCCACAGTGAAATATCCTATTAATAGAGTTCAGCTTAAGATGTTCACAGTTCCTTCAGGTTTAACATCCAAGCAAAGAGAAAATGTTGCTCTTGGGGCTCTGCCTAAAAGGCTATTAACTGGAATGCAGGAGCACGCTTCTGTGAATAGCAAAAAATCCGCTTTTAAATTCGAAAATTTCGGTCTTAAAAATGTAACTCTGTATGTCAACGGGGTGGCTTTAGGTGGGACATTGGAAACGCGTTATTCTACAGATGACGAGTTTTCACTTTGCTCGAGAGCGTATAGCAAACTTCGCATAGTGTCGGTGCTTGAGACGGATTAGGAACCGGTGCAACGCAGAATGAATTCATCCAGAGTTCAAATCTGTACCCTTTTGATCTCTCACCCGATTTCTGTGGGAGTATAAGCACCCCCAAAGTCCACAGCAGAGCAGAAATATCTCAGTCAGATTAGAGTTCGACAAGCCGCTAGTCACACCTCTCAGCGTTGTAGTTTACCTCGAGTCGCAAACTCTAATCGAAGTTGACAGGTTTAGGGGTGTAGTGACGGAATTTAAAAAATGGATACGATTACACTCCAGAGAGTGATGAAGAGTGACCGATTCACACGCACCGAATTTACTGGCGTGTTTACGAAGAATGAAGCGGTGAAACTTCCAACCACGAGAGACTGCGGCGCACTTATCGTGAATAAAGATGTGAGCAGTGGAGAAGGAATCCATTGGAAAGCCTTTTATTTTGAAAATAGGGAACTTGTGTACTACTATAATTCACTGGGCGGACATCCATAACATGATGCTGTTGTAAAATTTCTCAAACAGTTGCAAATCCCACAAATAGTGTGGAATCCTTACCACTTCCAGAGTTTACACAGCAATGTCTGTGGCTAATACAGCTTGTGCTTTCTCATGCATATGACGGAATTTCTGCAATTATTTGACTTGTGTAACCATGCGAGCAACGATGTGGAAATATGCAGACAGATATAAAAAAAGTTTCCTTTTGTTGTCACCCAGTGTAATTTGTGAAGCTTTATGTGTATAATAATTGTAATGACAAATATCTTCAGCAATTAATTATTTTAAATTGTGCCAAATATGCACGGTGCGCAGTATAGCTCTTAACTTTGTAAATGAAGCAAATACGCGTACTGTATAAATTATATATATATATATATATATATATATATATATATATATATATATATATATATAAATATAAATGAACAATGAATAATTCCTATATTCATATTTCCTTATATTCATTCATATAAGTATATTCACTTATATAATTTTTATATTAATTTATATAATTCTTATACTTATTCATATAATTCTTAAATTCAGTCGTATAATTCATACATTTATATAATCCTTATATTTATATAATCCTTATATTCTTATGCATATTTATATTCATAAATTCATTTTGACATATAGAGTCCAAATTCGCATAACGCTGACACGAGTTTGGATAAATTTTTCATTTCCTTTCTATTTTATTTTTGCTTAATAATTGGTGAATTATTTCTTTTTAAGTTACTTAATCATTTGTTTAGATTTAGCTTAATAATGTAATCTTGTTAAATTCTGCAATGTTCATTTTCTGTATACATTCTCTCTCCGTTGTAAAAGATGAAGTCATGTCTTGCTTAACGTTTATTTTTTAAATCTTAAGCATTTATTTTTTGCTCATATGCATGTTTAAGTGTAATTCATAATAAAATGCATATCTCAATTTCCACTTTTATTTAATCGGCAGATCATGATAACATCAAATCTGTCAATATGCGGTTTAAAACAAAAATATGGCTTCATCTTCAAATATCTTGCTTATCAGTCTAGATATTGCTACAGCTAAAATATTCACATTATCTTCAAATATTTTGCAAAATAATTCAGCCTATTGAGAATAAAAACAAAACAGGTCAACATTAAATAATAATGATGTCACCAAAAAATTGCCTATATAAAGTTAAATAATTTTTCAAAGTGTCATTCTGATTGTCTGATCTAACTTAGAGGCTGAGCATTACCTGTAACATTTTAGCAGTAAACTACAGTAAGAGGATATCTTTGTCATCTCCTTCGAGCCTTCGAGTTCTTCAGAGAACTTTGTCTTAAATAGAGAAAAATAATTTCCAGATACGTTACAAGAAAAATCGGGGAACCTTCAGAGAATTTAGTAAGCTTAACAGGATCCTTCGATCCACTACAAGAAGTCAGAGTAGTATAAGAGAAACTACTGCGATTCCCTATACGGTACCAGCTACTCCAGAGTAACAAATCCGTTGCTGCCACCTAACCAGAACCCCTGTCAACTTCGAACGGCCCAGGGCCATAAACGGAGGGGTTTACAACTGGCGACCTTGCCAGGATTCTTCCAGTCTTCTAGACCCTGGAACTAGAACCAACATTCAGTTATCTGGCGAGTCACGACTTCCAGTTCTTCACGTCCATCATTCGACCGGTGTGAAATAACTCCAGGTTCTCCACGCCCATTCTTCGTCCAGGAACAAGTGGCCAGCAAGAAACCTCTTCAAGATTTCGCCGTAGGAATCTTGTTAAGTACAGATCCTTTTTTCAAATTAATTACTAAACATTTGAGAAGTCAGTATTATTAACAGTTAATAATTAGTATCAAGCCAGAGTCAACACAAAACAGTGAACATTCCATACACCAGTGATACATTTCTTTTTATTGAATCCGAGTTATTTCCACTATTATAGTTAGCATAGAATAATTTTATTTAATGTGCCAATCATAATATTACTGTACATTCACGTACATTAGAGTGAAATTTTTTTTACATTTTTTATTTTGTTTACAAATTTTTCAAATTTTTCTCTAGTTAGGCAAATTGTTGTGCATTATTTGTGTATTTCTCAGATAAAGTAGTTAGGAAAGCCACTCAAGTGATCATTCCATAGATTAAGATCTGTCAAGCAGAACAAATTAGAATACATTAACAGTACCTTCACATATGAGTATTCAAACGGTGCGCTTTCTGACACTGAAAATTCCCCTACACCCATTTTCCCACCTACCTCGCGCCCTTCAAACATATTTCCAAACACGCAAACTTCAGATCAAGCACAAGCCAACATGTCTCAAACGGCTTCCCTAGCATACATTAACTTAGGTAAATTTGTAAACCTTCCCCATACTGTCCTAATTTTTAAGAGAACCATAGAAAATAACTTCGTTGAACCTCACGTAAGATCTTCGATTGAGTCTCTAGAACAGCATTTCTTATACGAAATCATCACAGATGATGACATAAAGATTAGGGAAGCTAAAAGGTTTAATGACCCTAAAGAGGGGAATGCTCACGATACAGTTACATACGTCCCATCCATTAGCGAAGCTACAACTTGGACAATTTAAAAAAACACTTATTAGAATTTTTCAAAGAAATAACACGCACAACCTTTGGCCACGTTAGAAGCTGTCTTCCAAGCTAAATAGAAGCAAGAAGAACATGAAGATTTAAATAATTTTATTACACGCACACACAAACTCATAGGAGAAGCCCTCCGAGCCGCAGAAAATGCATGCGACATTACATTCACTTCAAAGCAAAGAAACCTAGTAATAGCAGCATCCATTTACCAAAACCTACCTGTAGCACTTAAAAAGAAATTTCAAGAGTGTCTAAATACTGACAAACCAGTAAGTGAATCCATAAATAAAACAAAGGAACATTACTTAGACTTCGCGAGCCAGAACTACCGGAAGGGTTGAGACCCCCCACACACTATATCCAACAACAACAACAACCCTATAAATCTAGGCCGATGCAGGGAACACCACCTCAGAAACAAGTCCCACAAACCCAAAATGCACGCCCTCCTCCACAGTGTTTTAATTGCAATAGTTTTCGGCACATGGAGTCAATACAATTATTCCCCTTATTGCTCCCACTGTCATGAACATGGTCATCGCCGTGGCGACCGACAAAAATGTGCTGACAAAGCCCCTGTAGGGTACAGGCCCCACTTCCAGAGGTCAAATCACCAACGTTCCCAAAAGCCCTCCAATTCGCAGAAACCAGTTAGTTCCCAGCCTCAACAGAACCACCCACCAAACAGACCACGACCACGAGGTCAACCACACAATTACCCGATTTCCAGACCCCAATATAATCAGCAAGGTCGGATGGTTCGGTACGGAGAAGCACCCATTGACGAATCAGTTTCTCCAGAGTACACTTTCCAAGAAGACCCTCTAGTGTATGGTGATCCCGTAGCATATGACTCAGGTCCTCCCATAGAAGTCAGTTCAAGTTCTGTTTTAGACCCCACTTTGAAGGCAGCAGTTCAGCCTCCTCCCTCCTAAATAGTAGTAATAAACCCAAATATACACAAACTACCCATCAGGATTATAGGTGCGAACCTATTAGATTTAATAAAAAATTGCAGCACAGATAACCGAAATTTAACCGCTCTCCTAGATACAGGAGCACATGCGACATTAATTAAGAAACAATGTGCGGATGAGTTCCTAGAGAGTACATATTATAAATATGAAATTAAGGCACCTTCCTGCCAACTCAGAGTTACAGGCACACCCATATCTACATATGGAGAAATCGAATTATATTTAGAAGTTGGTAACGTGGTATATCCCGCAAAATGTTGTATTGTAAACGCAGTCGCCACCTTTCAGACAGATATCTTACTAGGAATGGATTTCTTCAACCGGAATCAATGGGAAATTTACCCAGCCAGAAAATTAGTTAAGTGTAGAAATAGGACACACCCTCTCCATGAGAATAATAGACAGGTGCCGCACGTTCAGCCTAATGCTAACAGAATCAGTTTAGTTCGGATTTCCGAAAGAAATAGGAAACCCACTCCAGTTTATAGCAATTCAAGTCAGTCGGTTGCATCCAGAGGGAACAACCGCCCCAGAAATCAGCCCCCAGAGTAATCAGTTCCAGTTGTCGAATCCAGTAGGATCAACACAGTCAGTTTCCAGTCAGTCAGTTTTCAGCCAGTCGGTTTCCAGCCAGTCGGTTTCCAGTCAGTCAGGTTAACTCAGCAGTGAGATTCGAAATCCAACTGAAACGATTTTTCAGCCAATAAGCAAATTTTAATCGCCGAACCAGAGTCAGATTCACAATTTTTCATATGCCCTGCAGAGCATATAACAGTAGCACCTTACGAGAAGAATTGTTTCCTAGCAAGAGTCGTAAACGGTCAAGGAAAACTATTAGTCAGATCATACTCTTATTACAGAGAAAAGTAATTTCAAGAGAGATGTTCTTATTGCCCAAGTTCTTACTCATAGACAGAATTCAACTATCCCTGCTCTTTGTTTAAACAAAGGAACAAGCCCTATTGAATTAACTTCAAATCAGAGAATAGGAACTGTTTCCACAGTAGAAATAAATTCAGATTTCCCCACCAGTACTATAAATCATGTTTCCAGTTCCTTAGAGTTAAACCCTTCAGCATTAAAAGAAGAATATAAGAAATGTCTGGAGCACTCCCTTCAGGAGTCACCAGCCTTACAGGATCCCAAACTACTGGAATCACTTTTCGATTTCCTGATAAGAAATAGGGATGTGATTGCCCTAAAAGGAGATCCTCTGGGCAGAACTAATTTGGTCCCTTTTGAAGTCAAGATGGAACCCAATTCCAAACCCATCTTCATTCCTCCCTATAGGGTTCCACATTCCCAATTAGTAACTATTGAGGAACACATCAAGGACATATTGGAACAGGATATCATTCAGCCTTCAGCTAGTCTCTGGTCCGCTCGTATGATTCTTGTTTCCAAAAAGGACGGAACATCTCGCCCTTGTATAGATTTTAGACGCCTAAACCACATTACCATCCCAGACCGTTTCCCTATTCCAAACATGCAGGAAACAATTCTGAACGTAGGGAGAGCTAACTATTTTTCATCCTTCGATTTAATATCCGGTTATTGGCAAATGGAGATCAGTCCCGAATCTCGGGCATTGACTGCTTTCTCCACTAACCGAGGCCATTACGAATTCCAGGTTTTACCTTTCGGAGTCCGAAATGGGCCTGCTAATTTCTCTAGGTTGATGAATATAGTCCTTTCCGACCTATTAGGTGTCGAAACTTTCGTTTATCTTGACGATATTATCGTTTACAGTTCTGACATAAAAACACACTTTCAACGTCTTCAGAATGTGCTATCACGCTTGAGAAAAGCACACCTTAAACTGAAACTTGCAAAGTGCAACTTCTTACAGGAATTCCTGGTATACTTAGGATTTCTACTATCGTCCACTGGAATTAAACCTGATCCAGCCAAACTTGAAGCACTGGAAAGATACCTTGTACCTAAAACCATCGACGACGCTCGTACATTTATTTGATTTGTCGGATTCTATCGAAATTTTATCCCCCAAATTTCAAACATTGCTAAACCCATTACCAATTTGTCCCAGAAAAATACTAAATTTAATTGGGAATCTTATCACCAACATGCTTTTGAGACTTTAATCGGAAAACTAACTTGTCATCCCATCCTCCAATATCCTGATTACACCAAACCCTTTGTCATAGCCACAGATGCTTCTTCCTATGGACTAGGAGCCGTCCTATTACAGGACGTAGATGGTGTGGAATTACCCATTGCTTATGCCAGTCAGCTTCTCTCTGCACCTCAACGGAATTATTGCACTACGGACCGAGAGGCCCTATCGTTATATTGGGTTTTGAAAAAATTAAGAAATATCGTCTACGGCTACGATGTAACCATCAAAACTGACCATAAGCCACTCAAGTATCTCTTCAAGGACAAGCTACTTGAAGGACGGTTTAGTAGATGGGCTCTGTTGATTCAGGACTTTGCGGCAAAAATCGTGTATAAACCAGGAAACCTTCAAGTTATTCCAGACGGATTGTCGAGACTCAAGCCCGACACCCAAGTGAATAAGATAGAAACTTCCTGTGTTCGACTACGAATGTCTGCAATACTCCCAACAACAGGACCAACACACCCAGAACCTTCGGGCTCGCCTGGAACAAAAAAGAACCATCGAAGGTAAAAGAACAGTACAACCTAAAAGATGGGCTCGTACATTTTAGGAACGAAGATGGAAACGACCTCGTGGAAATACCAAAAGATCTCGTAGATATAGCCATCGGACTTTGTCACGACTCACCTTTGTATGGCCACATGGGGCCGGATCGCACCATCAAGAGTCCTTTGGAGCGATACCATTTTCCTGAAATGAACAAAAAGGTACATGAATACATCGCTGAATGCCCCTCTTGTTTAAAACAAAGGCAACGTACCGTCCACAGCTCCCATGCCAACGATCCTGTCAAAGAACTGGAATGGACATACTGGGACCATTCCCTAAAACATCAAAAGGAAACCAGTACATCATTGTGTTTACGGACCACTTCTCGCGTTACAGTGAAGTAGTTGCCATTCCAAACCAAACCTCCGAAACTGTGGCAAGAGCCCTAGTGGAACGCGTTATCCAAAACCATACTAATCCTTCCATCCTAATTTCGGATAACGCTCTTAGTTTCATTTCCAAACTGTTCGAATCACTCTGTAACATGTGTAAAATTAAAACCACACACATTGTGGCATACCATCCGCAGGCAAACGGCTTAGTGGAAAGACACAATCGGAAGATCTTAGAAGCCCTCCGCCACGTTGTCGATGCATCCTCCCGTACATGGGATGATTCCCCCATGTGAAACAGCCATCAACAACGGCTATAACGTGTCCATCGGGAACACCCCTCGTTTCGTCCTATATCACTACGACAAACGGCTACCTTTTGATTTGCCTGACCAAATCGACCCGGCAGTTCGAACACCTTTCAAGATGGAAGCAGCAAATCAGCAACTAGTTGAACGATCTTTCAAAATTTTTGACATAATACGATAAGCCCTCGACCAACGAAACAAACAGATGTAGCAAGAGCATAAGTGCCATCACCGCCAACGGACTATAATCGTCGGTATGCGATGTTACATAAAGAGCGTGAAACCGCCAAGTGCTCATCGCAAATTATACCCAAAATGGGATGGCCCATATAGGATTATGAAAAACCTCGGAAAGAACCGTTACGAAATCCTCGACCTCCGAGACCATTCCAAACTAAAGATCATTCACGCTGATAATTTGTAGATAGCTGCCGAACAACACCTTCCCAAAAAACATCTACCAGGCGTTCGAGCCGCCTATCCTTCGAAAGGTCCAGGTATTAACAAATCCAGCAGAACCCCTGTCAACTTCGAACCGCCCTAGGCCATAGACGGAGGGGTTAACCTATATATATATGCTGCAAACCCACAAGGAAAAAGAAAAACGATTCCAAGGCCTTTCGTGTATTCAGAGCTACACCACCTGACGAGGTGTAGCTCTAAATACACGAAAGGCCTTGGAACCGTTTTTCTTTTTCCTTGTGGGTTTGCAGCATTCATTCATTTCACGTGTTTAATTGTGAAATTCATCCCATATACAGTATATATATAACCTTTGGTTAGCTTTCGCCCGAATTGTTCATTCTGACGAAGGTCAAGCTTTTCACTCCACCTTAGACCTACAGTTTAACGTGGAATCCAAACCACGCCCCATCAGCAGCCCAGCGTCTTAACTACGAGGCCACCTAGGGTACCCATTTATCTACCAACCACTTTATTGTGTGGAAGGATGAACAGCTGGGTTTTGCTGCGCGCCGGCTGCCGTCGGGTCTCGAACCCGGGGCCGATGGATTCGTAGTCAGCGCCGCTAACCACTACACCACCACTACTGTGTATATATATATATATATATATATATATATATATATATATATATGTTAACCCCTCTGTCTATGGCCTTGGGCGGTTCGAGGTTGACGGGGGTTCTGGTTAGGTCGCAGCAACGGATTGTTAACTTGGAATAGCTGGTACCGTGTATGAAATCACAGTAGTTTCTCTTATACTATTCTCCGATTTCTTCTGTGAAGCTTACTAAATTCTCTAAGGGTTCTCCGATTATTTTTCTCTATTTTAAGACTAAGTTCTCTGAAGAAAACAAGGCTCGAAGGAGAAGACAAAGATATCCACTTACTGCAGTTTACTGCTAAAATGTTACAGGTAATGCTCAGCCTCTAATTTAGATCAGATACAATCTGATTGATACTTTGAAAAACTGTTTGACTTTATATACTGAATTTTTGGTGACATTATTATTATTATTTAATCTTGACCTGTTTTGTTTTTTATTCTCAATAGGCTGCATTATTTTGCAAAATATTTGAAGATAAGGTGAATATTTTAGCTGTAGCAAAGTCTAGACAGATAAGCAAGATATTTGAAGATGAAGCCATATTTTTATTTCAACCTGCATATTGACAGATTTGATGTTATCATGATCTGCCAAGTTAACTATAAAGGGAAATTGAAATATGCATTTTCTTATGGATTAAAATTAAACATGCATGTGAGCCAAAATTAAATGCTTAAAATTTAAGATTAGGTGTTAAGCAAGACATGACTTCATCTTTTACAACGAAGAGAATGTATAAATAAAATGAACATTGCAGAATTTAACAAGATTACATTATTAAGCTAAATCTAAAAAAAATTATTAATTTAAAAAGAAATAATTCATCAATTACACTGGGTAACAAAATTTGAAATTTTTTCTGTTTATTGTGATTTTTCTGTCGTTTCTTAATGATTTCAGGACGCTGATTCTAAAAATGATTTTGGTTTTGCTCTATCATCAACCGTTTCAAAAATATAGGTTATCACACTTTTCATATGGCAAAGTATATAAAGAAGGCTAACATAAATATTTTCTGAAAATAAAAACACTATTGGAAATTAATGTTTATTGAGCCAAAATTGTTTGACAAACCCAAAATAGTGCAAAGGATATAATGAGGAGAACCGATAAGAGAATAACAAGCCTCGTTATGCAGTGTGCGTTCCTTAAAAATGCACTGAAGAACGCGACTTCCACGTATGAACATTCTTATCCTTTCTGATCAGCGACCATACGTAGTCTCCCATCATGGAAGCATCCCAATGGCCCTGGTACATTTTATCCATTGTTTGAATATCTTGATGGAATCTTTGGCGATGTTCTTCACTCACATCGCCCAGGTTATCACGAAAAAAGTCTAGATGTGAATGTAGACAGTGTAATTTTAAAGAGATACGGCACCCCATTTTGCCATAGCACTTAATCAAGTTTGACACTAACTCCTTATAGTTTGGTGCTTTATGGTTGCCTAAAAACCCACGAACCACATCACGGAAAGCACACCAAGCCTCTTTTTCGATCTGAGTCATCTTGGCTTCAAGGTTCTTTGAATTCAACAGCGCCTTGACTTGTGATCCTACAAAGATGCCGGCCTTGACTTTGGCCTCAGAGAGTTTAGGGAACATGACCCGAATCTGTTGGAAAACTTCCCATCCAAAATCTAACGCAGTTACAAACTGCTTAATTAGAACCAACTTAATATGGAGAGGTGGTAGCAGAACTACGTCAGGCTTCACAAGAGGTTCCCTGAGTACATTGTACTTTCCTGGCTGCAGTCCTTCACGTGGAGGCCACTGAACTGTTTTATAGTGCTCAGTTGAAGCCCTGCTATCCCACAGGCAAAGAAAACATGAATATTTAGTAAACCCTCCTTGTAAACCTAACAGGAAACCAATCATTTTGAAATCACCACACACGTCCCAGTTATATTGTTCATACCTGATTTGAGTGAGCAGTTGTTTGACATTTTCATAGTCCTCTTTCATTTGAACAGAATGTGCAACTGGTATAGATGGATATTTGTTCCCATTGTGGAGTAGAACAGCTTTTAAACTCCGAGTTGAACTGTCAATAAACCGGCGCCACTCTGAGGGTATATGTGTTAACCCAATAGCTGTGAATAGACCATTAACCTCGCTGCAATAACAGAGAGAGCCATTAACATCGTAGAACCTTGCAAACTCTTCATGCCGCTTTCGGTATACAGTGCTCTTGCAGTCTTCTCCAAGCAAATTCCACTCTTTGAGTCTGGAGGTCAGAAGCTCAGACCCTGATTTCGTCAGACCGAAATCTCTAATTAAGTCGTCCAATTCCCTCTGATTTGGAAAGTGAGGGTTTGTACTGAAAGTTACTGCATATTCTTCATCATGACTGTCCTCACCAGCCGACATCTCAGATGAGCTAGCTGCATCCTCATTTTCAATCTGCAAAGCAAAGAAACAAAATATAGGCATAGCTATATATGTAGAAGAGCATCAGCACTAAGAAAAATCGACACATAATGACCCACAGTCTGTAAATACAGAAGGTAAAGTAATGGATAGATACCTGTTCTGGTGGACGTGGTATTGGAAGACCTTCGCTATGTGGTACAGGAGCTATGGACGACGCTATGCTTGGATACTGAAGAGTCTGCCTTCCTTTAACTTTTCTGTACTTAGAAACATCTACCATGCAGTAGTAGCAATCGTCGTGGTGGCTCTTTGGTTCTCTCCATATTCTGGGTACCGCAAAGGGCATTGCCTTGCATACTCCCCACAGCCACCCTTCAAGTGTGGAGCGGCAGCTTCCACAGATCACATGGGGTGCCCAGGGCTTATCTTGGTCACCCATAGGCATACCAAAATAGAGCCGATACGCGATCCAGAACTTGGTGCCTTTCACAATCTTGTGCGATACTTGCTTGGGGCCTATGTAATACCCACAAACGTAGCAGAATATATCCGGCGAGTGTTTACAAGCTCTAGTTGCCATTCTCTTTACCAAACTGTACTACATTAATCATAACCTGCAGATATAGAGAGAAGAGTTATTAAATCTGCAACAGATTACAGATTCCAGAAAAAAGATGTATTCACAACACTGAAATAATGTTCGCAATAAAAAAGGATCGATAACGCTCAAATCGTCAGCATAGAGAAGCACAGAAACACAGTACCTCAGTACTGGTAACCATCAGACAAACTACCTGTTTTCTTTGTGTGTTCACACTTACTGACTTCTCAGACTCTGCGCTCTTCTTTATATAGCACAGTGGAAGTTTCGGGCAATTTCTAGAGCAAGAAACTGTCAACGAACATCCGGATTGTTCTCAACAATTCCTGATTATTCTAATATTGCTGCGCCCATAATAACATTATACTGGTAAAACATGAAAAATGGATTATCTCTGAAACCATTGATGATACAAACAAACCAAGGCCAGATTTGGACTCAGCGCCCACAAATGCATATAAAAACATAAACTTTGTTATATAAGCAGAATCAGTGTTAGTGTTATTCAGCAAAAATAAAATAGAAAGAAAATAAAAAATTTATCCGGACTTACGTCAGCGTTATGCGAGTTTGGAGTCTATATGCAAAAATGAATATAAGAATATATGAATATAAGAATTATTCATTGTTCATTTTTACCTATATAATGTGTAAAATCGAAATAATGTATTATTGTCACTCCTATTTGTATATGTGCGAAAAACATTGAAGCCAATATTGTGTAAAAAAAATGTGATGTATTGGATAAACGAAATTATGTATTAATTTATAAATATACTTAAAATGTTACCCATAGTTTTATTACTTAATAAAATTTTTAAAATATTGGTTTTTTTCTTACCCGACACACACATACACACACACACACACACACACACACACACACAAGAAAAAGAAAAACTTGCATCGTTTCTTCGATTATCACACATTCTGTGTTTCGGAGCGGATCTTCGTATAACAGAAAAAAGAAAATTATTACAGGAAGCCGCGCTTTATCATTATTATTATTATTATTATTATTATTATTATTATTATTTATTTTCACAGGATAAAGAGAGAGAATTATTTTAAAATAAAATCTCGTCAGGGTCTTGAAAAAGAAAAACTAACGCGCCATTCATTTAATAAGAGCTTTTTATGTAAGAGGAATTAGTTAGTTACAGGAGGTGCTGCGGCATACCCATAAACAATAGACTGCTTTCGAATTACATAATACTTACACAATGTAGGCGTCACTGCTCGAATCGTTTGTGTTTCTCGGGTGAGTTTTAGTCTCGGGCTGAGGGTCTTTTAGTGTCAGTTCCTGTAGAGACCGACTCGAAAATATACTGTCATTGTCCACGCGCCCCATCAAATGAACACACGCATCAGCTCTGTAAAATAATAAGGTATACCAAAAGAATGGGATAGATATATATATATATATATATAAAACTGAAATAAAGGCATGAATCCATGTTCTGAATGTATATATCATATATAGAAATAGCAGTACTCACATTATATCATCGTAGAGGTATACCGGAGGCGAAGCATATTCGGATAGGCATTTGTGTATGGAAGAATCGGTCCTTCAGATAAAACAATAAAAAGATAAAATTAGGCACAACACAATAAGGCATATAATTACAAAATCACAAAATCAATAATCACAAAACTTCACAAAACACACTTCTACGCAAATGTTGATACAGAAGAATAATGAGGGGTCGCGCGTCTTAAGGTACCTAAGCGCCACCACAGGCGAAAACGTGTTTTTGATGGATATCACTATTTTCACCCTTCCTCTATCGCGTGGTTTGGTTTATAATGACCTTACGACACTAGAAGTATGGTTGAAAACATTATGAAGCGAACTACTTTTTTCACCTCTATCGCCAGCTGGGCTCTGCCGCCCAGATGTGATGCGCGTCTTAAGGCCCCAATATCCCGTTCAACTGGTGGGAGGTGATGGGGGTGGGGGTGGGACGCTCGGTCTCTGGGTGGCGAGAACAGCAGGAGGAGCGCGAGCCAATGAAAACATGGCAGCCACGCCGCTCTGCTTTCTGATTGGCCACCCGCTCCACGTACCGAGAGGGACACGACACAAACATCCCGCCAGTACCTTAAGACTCGCGTTGCTGTTACCAGGCGTCCTGTGTTCGTGCTCATATTGCTGAATATTGCGTGGATTATTCTATTCAGCCGGCTTCTAACTATTATCAACGTTTTTTAGCAATGTCTCACCGTGCTAGTGATAGTGATGAAAAATCAATGGAATCATTCTGTGCCAGAAATCGCACCCAAAGTTCGGCATAATAAGAAAATAAAAAAATTTAAAAAATATATAAAATATAAAATATGAAAACCTATTCCAAAAACTCATCAACATCTTCATTAGCATACTTAGAACTCTAATTTAGCCAAAAATGAACGTTTTAGCTCAATTAATAACAGAGATACTATTGCCAGAATATTGCTAAACTTTGGAGGCGATTTCTGGCGAATTTTAATTTTGGCGCTTAGGTACCTTAAGACGCCGGACCCCTCAATTAACTTCTATATATTTCACTCAGAGCACTATTGAATAAGACTACTTCTTTATATTTAGAAGAGAAAATATACGAAGTAAAATTACTTACAACTTGATATTGGGGTGGTCGTCAGACTGCATTCTTGGTCATAAGTTTGCACGCAACAGTTGAATTGCTTCTCAAACACTAAAATGCTTCACATATGTCGCTGCTACTCTTTTTATAGGGCAGGGAGAAGACTCCGTAGAATGGGCATGCTGAAGAGCAGACTTCCCCCACCCCCCACTTTCAGAATGCAGATACTTCATTGGTTGAGAGAATTGTAGCGGGCAGTCCCTGAAC
Organism: Bathynomus jamesi; assembly: GCA_023014485.1. Classification (NCBI taxonomy): domain Eukaryota; kingdom Metazoa; phylum Arthropoda; class Malacostraca; order Isopoda; family Cirolanidae; genus Bathynomus; species Bathynomus jamesi. The sequence goes on from JAJOZX010010881.1 coordinate 95,991, forward strand.
GAATTTTAGTGGGCGTTCCTTAAGTTTTTACCAAGCCGTGAGAGAGAGAGAGAGCGAGCTTTTTTATGTTAATTGATACGTAAAAAGATGTACGTTGGTAACACGTGTGCCCAGGAATTTGTTTACGTCATCACATTTACTGTGTAGTATAAAGCAATGAGGATGTAAATGTGGACTTGATGACGTGCGAGTTTACTATTTTATTTAAACGTGGGAGAAACTGACCTTAATCCGTGTATTTCCATTTTTATGCGTATATATAATATATATATATATATATATATAAGCACACCGGACAAAAAATTAGTCACCCCTCTCAGAATGTACCTAATAACGTGTGACGGCGCCTCTGGCCTTGATAACCGCACGAATCCGGCGAGGCAGAGACTCTACGAGGTTGTGCATGTACTGAACATCGATTTGCTGCCACTCGTTCATCAGCCGGTCCCGAAGTTCCGCCAGAGTCCTTCGCTTCACTTTCTGTTTCCAGCCTGAACAACACCTTCGACGCATTCAGGATTAAAGGCTTCATTGGACCTGCGATGTACTCGTCGCCTCCCATCATTGGAGAACAAACAAAAACGGGACTCATAGGACCAAATTACACGTTTCCAATCTGCCGCAGTCCAGTTTTTTGCCTCTGAGCCCATTTATAACGTGCCAATTTGCGACTTGCTGTTAACAGCGGCCTCTTCCGTGGTACCCTGCTCCAGATGTCCATCGCATGCAGTTCTCGTCGCAATGTCCGTTCGGAAATTGGTCGCTGGAGAACCTCATTGGTTTCTTGGAGCAATTGTTCTCTGGTTTGAAAACGATTTGCAGTTACTAGACGAGAAACATGGCGGCGGCCCCTATTGTCGAGAATTGTTTTCCGGCCACAGTTACGCCGTCGATTGTCAGTTGATTGCGAACTACACCACTCTTTGTAAACTCGCTGGACAGTACGCGTTGACACACCAACAAATTGGGCTACTTCAGACATTTTGTGTCCGTGGGCTCTGCCAAACACGGTGGCTCCTTTTTGCCACTGATTAACGTCTGCCTCACGATCCATTTTGCAGACTATATCCAACACACTTTGTTCTTCACCACCTCACGAAACAGATCTGATCCTGTGTGCTACGTCACCGCTACTTGTCACTTACCAATGCTACATCAGCGCCCTCTGTGTGACCTTGAACTTCCTACTATCGGTGCTATTAGGGGTGACTAATTTTTTGTCCGGTGTGCTTATATATATATATATATATATATATAAATAAATAAATAAATAAATCAAGTGTTGTATATACTGTATATTAATCAAGTGTCATGTATTCTGATATATTTAACATACATATATATATTTTTTTTAATTGGGGTTGTTTAACCTCCTTCGCAACATCTAAGGTCATATGACGAAGGGAACCTACAGCTTTACGTGGGATCCAAACCACGGGTCGCTACATAATCTGGGCGCAGAGGACGGTCTCCCATCCAACTACTACCCAGACCCAATGTCGCTTAACTTCGCTGATCTCCAGGAAGCGGCGTTAAGACATCGGCCACGACGTCGCCCATATTTATTTTTATATATATATATACACACACACAGGGTGATTCAAAAGTCAGGTTACATAGGGAAATACTGTATTATGTAATGATACAGGGGAATAGTCACATCACATGTTCGATATGGCCACCGTTAACGGCAATGCACTTGTGCAGCCAGCTAGGAATATCACATCAATGCGCTCTTCCTTCGATAACATCTCATAACTCATTTACCTGCAAAGAAACAGAAAAGCCCTATGTAACCTGACTTCTGAATCACCCTGTGTATATATATATATATATAATGTTAAATAATTCCATTGTGTATTATTCCTGTTTTTGCGTCTAATGTATATGCAGTTCTCCTCTACTGGTGTTGATATTTTTTATGTAAATATATGTCATATATGTTTTATCCCTGTTTTGCACCTAATGTATATACATATTTTGTATTTCGATATACATTAAATAGACAGAACGCTGTACTTGTGTTTTATTTTCTCCTTTACACCATGTGCCTCGGTGGTGTAGTGGTTTGCGTCGCTGACTACGAATCCATCGGCCCCGGGTTCGAGACCCGGTGAAGGCAGCCGGCACGCAGCAAAACCCAGCTGTTCATCCTTCCACACAATAAAGAAAGTGGTTCGTAGATAAATTGGTACCCTAGGTGGCCTAGTGGTTAAGACGCTGGGCTGCTGGTGGGGCGTGGTTCGGATTCCACGTTAAACTGTAGGTCTAAGGTGGAGTGAAAAGCTTGACCTTCGTCAGAATGAACAATTCGGGCGGAAGCTAACCAAAGGTTAAAGGTTATAAACAAATATTACAGGAGATGAAGGGCATATATATAACGAAATAGTGTGTGTGTGTGTGTGTGATCAGCTTTGATACTTTAGTAACTCGACAGGTCTCAAACTCCGCTTTATTTGTAGAGTTATCAGATTGTATGTTTCGCGGCTACATTAAGTATATATATATATATATATAATATATAGTATATAATATATATATATAGATATATATATAGTATATAATATATATATTATACAGGGTGTCCCGTAAGTCTGGACCCATAGGGATTTATAATATATTTTTTTATTGTTATTATTATTATTATTTTATTATTATTATTTTTTTACTATTTTTATTATGATTTTTTTTTGTGGGGCCACTTGAAAGCCAAAGTGTACGAGGTCAAACTTCAGAACATTTTCCACCTTAAAGCACGCATTGTGGAGGCGTGTCAAGAAATTTCTGCGACTGTGATTCAGAAAGTGCTGTCGCAGTGGAGATTGCGTCTTCAACATGTGTGCGACACAACGGCGGACACTTTGAACAGATTATGTAATAAATTTTTGGACTATTTTGTAATTTTATTATTTTTCCCTATGGGTCCAGACTTACGGGACACCCTGTATATATATATATTAGTGATGGGACGATGCATCGCAATCGCGATACAATCGCACATTTTTTACAATCGCAATTGCAATCGCATTTAATGATTGCGATTGTTGCGATTGTGAACAAAAGATTTAAATCTCTACAAAAGTTGCTATGAAAGCTGCTCTTTCATGCGTACTTAAAGGAAAGTTTAGCTAACAATAATACGGAATAATAAATAAATAATAAATAAGTCCAAAACAGAAATGAAAACGGGTTGCGAATTAGTTTAAAACCGAATAAAAAATTGGTTTAATAATAACAATAAGTACACCTCTTTATTTGCTCTATGTAAAATTGAATGTTAAAAAATCAAGCTAACCCTATGGGCCTATATTCTTTTTCAGAATACGCATTATTGGAAGAAACCAGCCATGGTAAATATGACGTCAGAGTTGAAACGCGAGTGGGCATTGTTTGAGCCTGTCTCGGCAGTGTGCTTCAGACAGTGTTGGAGTGAGGTTGTCTGAGGTTGTCGAATCTTTTGTGGCTTTGTGCACATTCTTTCGGGTTTAAATTAGCAACATTATTTGATCACCATGAGTGCCGTTTGGAAATATTTTAAGTATATAGCAACTGTGAATTAGCAAAGTGTTTATTGTGTAATAAAACTATTCGCGAAAAGGATGTAATACCACAAATTTGAAGAATCATTTACGGTCAATGCACTCTGAAGAGTATAAAGAATTAATTGCTATTGAAAATGAAGAAGTAACTGAGAAGGACCAATTAAAAAAAGTTCAAACTCAGACACCTTTGCAAAAAACTAAGTGTGAAGTTAAAACTAAAAATCAAACTCTGTTTAGTTGTCTTGAAAAAAAGAAAATATGGGATGTTAATGACCCAAAATCGAAAAAGGTAGACTATCGAATTGCAGAAATGCTCATTATGGACGACTTGCCTTTCAGTCATGTCGAAGATATAGGTTTCATGAGGTTGATGAACGATACTTCTCCGCAATACAAACTAAAAACAAGAAAATTCTACACTAATCTTACGTGTAATGAGATTTATGCCGCTGTGTCAGGTAGAGTTAAAGAAATGTTGCTGCAACTACGTGATGTGAAGATGTCTTTCATTACCGATGCTTGGTCGGATACATCTGCAGGTGTTTCTTTACTCTCTTTAACATGTCACGCAATTACCAGTAACTTTGAAAAGATGGAATTAGTCCTAGGAGTTCAACGTCTTGATGAGCGGCACACACGTGAATATATTTCTAAAACTTTTGATGCGATGCTTGTTAAGTGGGACATAAGTCAATCTTCCGTCCAAGCTGTAATGAGAGATTCAGGGGCTAACATGAAAAAAAAGCCTTGTTTCTATCAGGAATTAAAAATCTAGACTGTACTGCCCACAAGTTACAACTAATTGTCAAATCTGGATTAGAATCACAAAAAGCAGTAATAGAGCTAATTTCAAAATTGAGATCGATTGGGACACACTTCCATCATTCAACAATGTCGCAAGATGAGCTAAAGAAAATTCAAGAGCGCTTAAATAAACCCAAACTCTCAGTTGTTCGCGACGTCCCAACAAGATGGAACAGTACGTTTCATATGATGGAGAGGGTTATCGACTTGAAAGAACCTCAGCTTGTTCTGTGCCGACAATTCTAAAATTCAGCACCTAACAAAGTCGGATTTTGACCTCCTCGCCAAATGTGTGCGCATTCTGAAACCTTTTGACGAGATAACAAAACAATTAAGTGACTATTCTGCTTCAATATCAGAGGTTATTCCTTTGATCGCATCATTAAAACATACTCTGAAAGAAACATCACCCGAAGAAGATCATGGTGTTAAAACCATGATGGATACGATGCGTTCAGAGCTTGACAGGAGGTTTGAAGGATTAGAAGGCAATGATAATTATTCTCTTGCAACCTACCTCGATCCAAAATTCAACAGCAAATTCTTCAGTCCAATAGATGTGATGCGAATAAAAAATCGTCTAGGCGTCCTATGTGATGAACTAACTTCACAACCAGCAGCAATAAAACCGCGGATAGAGCTGGTGACGCCAGTAATTGAAGCTGGACCTTCCTCACAGACTGAACCAGGAGCTACATCGATACATATGTCACTGACTGTTTTACTGGCCTCAAGTAGTGACGACGAGAGCGAGTCAGAAATAAGCAAGACGTCTAAGGATATCATCGAGTGCTACCACAAAGAAAAGAGGATCGGGCAAGGAGATAATTCTCTGTTGTGGTGGAACGCCAATCAATCAAAATATCACCACCTTAGCATGTTAGCGAGATCCTATCTCTCTTGTCCTCCAACAAGTGTTCCAAGTGAACGTTTATTCAGTGGAGCAGCAATCATCTACGATGAAAAACGGAATCGCTTACATGGTGAGACGGCGGAGAAACTGCTGTTTTTAAAATATTGTCTACCATGTATACAGTTCAAATATTAAAAAAATAATAAGAAAACTAAAATCACTTTCTAAAAGGGAGGAGGTTGGGGAAAGTGGTTGGTGGGGTGCATAACGCGCTGGGTCCTCGTTCCCGCATCCTGGAAACGGACATTATGATCATGTGTGGCTGAAACGCGTTTAGGTATATTGTCTCTCATTTCTTAGTTGATAAAGTAATGAAGGATTCAGTACCAGTATCAAAAAAATCACGGATGGAGTTGGTGAAGGCATTGGTTGAAACTGGACTTTCCTCACAGACTGAAGCAGGAGCTACATCAATACTTAACTCCCTGACTGAGGTAGGTAACGCGTTTAGGTATATTTAAAGCATAAATGAGCGTTATGTGAGGCTAAGCTAAAACATCGCAATCGCGCGCTTTTCAAATTCTGACAATCGCAATCGCAACAGCGATTGTATGAATATGACAATCGTCCCATCACTAATATATATATATATATATATATATATATATATATATATATATATATATATATATATACACTAATCAATTGTATATATTTCTATCCTTAGTATATGAACTGTCATTGTATTAATAATATTTGTCATATGGACTAGTCTGCCAATAAACCTTTTCATTTCATATATATATATATATATATATATATATATATATATTATATTATATATATATATATACTGTATATATATTAGGGTGGTCCAAGAAATAAATTTTTATTTTGTACTTACTCAAGGCTGCCCTTGTTTGAAATCATAAAAGGATAATTGCTACAAAAAGTGAGTTCATTCCGACTATATTTAGAGGTCGCTACAAAATGATAATTTTCTCTTAAATAAAAAATATAACGAAATTTGACAAAAGAACATGCAAATGGCTTTTAATTCTGTAAAGACGCTCTAGAGTGGGTAGAAAACGTTCGTCGATAGATCTTAATGTGGAGAAGGAATTGTTTTTGCTGTTCATCTTTGGTAAGCGTTGTATTGTACCGTTGAATAAGAGCAATCGCGCTCTCTGCAGAGTCATTGACAACCTTCATCTTCAATGTTCTTTCTTTCAACAACTCGTAGTTGTCGTTACTTGGTCAATCACTTGGTGGTTTCGAAAGAAACTCTGGAGCAATCTTCTTTCCGTTTTTACCCAGTACATCGAAGAGTTGATCCGTCTTCTCGCTGACGTAAGTTTCCAATGGGTTTGCTGTTTTAAACAGCTTTGAATCGAGGCGCTTCAAACGTTTCGCTTTTGCATGATGAGATAATTTTTTGATCATTTTCTTTTACTTTGCTGTCCAACCCATCGTCAAAAAGTTACAGTCCAATCAGCTCTTCCGAGAAGTCCCAGAAGTGTCTCTTAAATGCCTTGAGTGCAATTTCAGCCAAAACCCTGTTTGGATAAGTCTCCATAACTGTTAGAAGAGCTAGGTCGTTTCTAGAGGCTCTCGTTGCCAAAGGGTGTTTCATGCCAATATTTACTATAAACAAGTGCCACAAAGAGAGAAAAATCTTTCAGACCCTTTTTTTCATGAACAGTAAGTTTCATTTGCTCCTGGAAGAGAAAGATCTTCAAAACATAGATAGCTTTTGCTCAGCTCATGGAGCTCTGATGTTGTACTTCTCAGACAAAGTTCTTCCCAGGAAAATTATAGAAAGATGAAGGAATTCACTGCAGTCATCTCTTGAGAAGCTGCTGTTCTGAAGAGAGCGTCGGAGAGGTACTGTATCATCTCTTGACAAAGTTCCACAAGTTTCAATCAAAAGTTTCATTCCTGCCATGAATCGCTTAAACAATGAGACTTGTGGTCCTTTAGAAGGTTCGACAATACTAGAAAATACTTCGCCAAAACAACTTCATACACATGACGACGACATGCTATCCACGTCAGAGAGCGACCTACAGCTCTCTCTATCAGGGTACAAGCTCCATCAAGTGAATCAAATCAGTGCTTGATTCAAGGTCACTCAACCCAAGACGAATTAATATGTGGGTTTTGTACATGTATAATTTTCTATATTGTATATCCTTTGCAGCTATCTCTCGCAATATATATATATATATATATATATATATACATATATATATATATACATATATATATATATTATATATATATATATATATATATATATATATGATATATATATATATATATATATTATATATATATATATATATAATATATATAATATAATATATATATATATATATATATATACATATATGATATATATATATATATGATATATATATATAATGTATATATATTATATATATATATATATATATATATATATATATATATATGTATATATATATATATATATATATATATATATATATATATGTATATATATATATATATATATATATATACACGGTGAACCAAAAGTAGGTGGACAGTAGGTTGAATACGGTTTGTGTTATATTATATTATAACTATGGTGTTCATTATAACTATGGTGTTTGTGTTATATTATATTAAATATTATAACTAAATTTATTTAAATTTTATTTTGTATTATAGTATACAAAAAAATTAAATATGTATTCTCAAAATATACGTTATCATTTACTGTCCACCTACATTTGGTTCACCTATATATATATATATATGTAAAAATGAACAATGACTAATCCATATTCATTTTTACATAAGAAACCAAAATCGCCTAAGCGAGTTTTGGATAAAAATTGTATTTGTAGCTTCCTATTTTTGTTTGTGTCATAACCTTACGATCTCCCATTTCTATGGTTTAGTCGTATCCATTTTCCATTTTTCATTTTTGTTATAGAAGTTATTATAATTAATTATGATTGTCTTGCATCTCACCCTCGACCCTAGATTATGCATACACATTGCATGTAACAGGATTGGAACCCGTAGTTGTACTTCTGAGTCATTAATACCCACTCTTTGTTTCTAATTCGTTCTTGTAAGTCTTCTTAATAATGATTTGTACTATACGTACAAATTCAATAACTATGACGTCACATTTTCCCGTCATTAATTTCCCTTCATCATATCTCTAGTATTCAATGTATGAAAATTCTTTAACATCATCATAAAAACTGTACACTCTATAGAAGTCATTATTTATATGTTATGTAGTATAAATATTATTATTCAACCATATTCATCCATACCGTATGTGCCCATGTACTTTGTATTATATTTCTAAAATCTTAATTGTCTGTTAATATGAAACATTGTAACAAAACAAAGTTATAGTAACTGTTTAATTATAATTAACTGTAATACTTTTAATTTAATATAATGTAATGTACTTTAATGAAACTGTACTTAATGATGTAATGTACTAAATAACGTAGTCAATGTACTTTAATGAAATTGTAGTTAACGATAATAAATGAATTGATAATTATAATCATAGTTACAGTAGACCAAAATTACAATGTACTCAATGTCCGACCCGACATTATGTCGCCATAAGGAATGTCGAATCGGCAATACTGTTGTTATGTATTTTATTATTATTTTTCCGTTGTGATAAATTTTGATGTGCTTTCTACTTTGCCAAATAATTGATGACCTGTTGTTTTTTAAAATCTCATAATCATTTTTTAGATTTAGCTGAATAATGAATCCTGAGTAACTTTTGCCATGTCATTTTTGTATACAT